>JAVVLW010000929.1:0-46332 GCA_034401795.1 Chaetoderma sp. LZ-2023a
CTCATTTTCTCTCTCTCCCTCCCCCCTCTCTCCTGGCCCCTGGCCTCTATCTCCTGGCCCATGGGTCTCTCTCACACGTAGCAGAACCATAATGCTTTCTGAGCTCCATCCCACCAGCTCCCTTACCCAATATCATCAGGGCTCCCTTATCCAATATCATCATTCTATGTTGGTTATTATTAGGAAAAAATTTATATATATATAATCTTTCTTTATGTTTTATCAGGGTTTGGAAAGGTCTCTGGGGAACACTGGACATGACTGGAGTGGATGCCCATTCTGACGTCACAAGCCGTGTAGTTGCGCGTGAACCTGTGCATGTTCGCTGGTCGGGCAGGGCATGCTGAGTATTGAGGGTTTAGCGTGTCTGGTCAGAGGGACGTGTACAGTCTCCACTCCGGGACGTACATGATCAGCGGTGCAACCATCGCAGACTGTCTGACAGGCCCCAATGGCATCGTGTTTCAGGCAACACCAGCCTGCGCTAGACAATACAGAGGTGGCTGGTGGTATGGACCCAGCATCTGCATCGTCACTAACCCGAATGGCGGTCAGTATAGCGGTAGCTATACTCAGGGTATTGTGTGGTATGGCTTTGGCGGAAACACCTGGCCCAGTCTGAGATCCTCAGAGATGAAGATCCGCTCCCTAAGAACACATGGAGATCTGTCACGCCCATACACATGCCCCCCACCCCTAGCAATAGTAAACATGTCCAGTGAAACCTGTCTATAACAAGCAGAGAGCAGCACAAAGTGGTCTCTAAACACATGTGCTCTACAGGTGAATTGCTCTAAGAGATGGTCTTTGTGTTCACAAGATGCAGGTTCTTAAAGACAGGTGCTATTTCCATCACCTGTCTGACAGTCCACCTGTTTTAAAGCATCATCATCTTGTGACGATAAAAACTTGCTGCTCTTTATACACAGGGTTCACTGTAGCTGTTTATTTGTTTAGTAATAATAATAATAATAATAATAATAATAGTAATAATAATAATAATAATAATAATAATAATAATAATAATAATAATAATAATAATAATATTAATAATAATAAAAAAAAAAAAAAAAAAAATAATAATAATAATAATAATAATAATAATTTACTCAGATTTCTACAACTCTGTTTAACCCTTTAATGACTAAATTTGTTCAAAAATTTCAAAATCTTTGCTTATTGTATGTCCATTTGCAGGCCAAGAGAAGGCAAATTTTGAAAATTTACCACTGGAATGACTGGCTCGGTTCTCGAGCCAGTCATTCGAGTGGTAAATTTTCAAAAATAGTCTTCTTTTGGCCTACAACTGACCATTCCTTAGGACCACTGCATAGGCCGGTTTTGGCCGGATTCGTCATTAATCAAGAGCAGCTTTCAGGTACATTATTTTCAAAATAATCAGCAGACATTACACTATACCATGCAGTAAATACCGCCTAAATAGTACCAGAATAAATAACGATAACACTGCCATTCCTGAAATCACAAGATTTCAATTTCAAAACTAGAGAACTTACTGAAGTAACTGTAGGTCTGCGCTGTGCGGCCATGAAGAAATGGTATAAGGCCTCTTCTTACATGACCATTGAAAATTACTGGGCAAGTGGAGCTGATTTCTGGCAAAAAACAAAACTGGTAACTTTTCCAACTAGTGTCTGACCTTGATATTGGTGGCGGATCACTCCAAAACTATCACCATTGGATCCGGCATGCGTGATATACTTTTACTAAAGTTTTCATGAAAATCAAGGAAAAGCCATAAATGTCAAATAACTGAGAAATCGGCAAAGTTTGTGTTGGGTGCGAAATTTAACATTTCATTCAATCTAAGACTCTCAATCATCTTGTATGGGTAAAGGGAAGTATTTTATGCCAAAAACGAAAACTGGCAATTTTCATGCCCATGGGGTGCCCTTCAACCTGGGTCTGTGACACAGGGGTGGTGGAAACGTCAGAGGATGTCACAAGGTATCATCTAATGCTCATTGACAATCTCTGACGAAGAGGTCGTTTCTGCTATAAACGAAAATTGGTAATTTTGATGCCTAATGGGTACCCTTCAATGTGGCCATGTGCCTTGCAGACGAGTCAACACCTTCATGACTCATAGTGTAACATCCTGGCCAAGTATGGTGATGATCCGATCAAAAACCTAGGTGTAGTCGTAGTTCAAATATCAATATTGAATTGTAATTTTGATAACCAAGGTGTACCCATTCACCTGGGCCTGGGATTCAGGGGTGATGGAAATGTGAGAGAATCTCACAGGGTTTCGTCTAGTATGTCCATTGACCTTCTCTGATGAAGAGGAGTTCATGTCTGCCAAAAATGAAAGCTGATAATTTTGACGCCCAAGCAGTACCCTTCCACTTGGGCACCTGCCCTCCAGATAAATCTAGACCGCCAAGACTCTAATGGTAAAATCCTGACCAAGTACGGCAGTGGTCCGATCAAAACTCTGGGTGTAGTAGCAGTTCATAGATCAATATTGAAAATCACCATACATTTCCTATGGGACTTTTTGTCTACTCAAAGGTGGGTAGCTCGAAATCTATTGGACGTATCCAAAATAAAAACAATACCACACAATTTCAGGGTGGGTGGCAGAGGTTGACCAAGTTTGGAGTTGATCGGATAAAAACTATATGAGGCGATGCGGTGCAAAGTTTTTGACGAAGAGTGAAGAAAGAAAGAAGAATAAGAAGAATAAGAAGAAGAAGAAGAGGAAGAAGAAAAATAATAATAATAAGTGAATTTATAACGCGCCAAACTCCACGCAAGCATGCTCGTAGCGCAAGACAATGAAATGATAATATAAACATTAATTTAAATTCTGGTACGCTTGATTAAAGAGATGAGTTTTAAGATTTGATTTGAATGTTGTAAGATTTTTTGACAATTTTAGATGAATAGGGAGGTTGTTCCATTCAGTGGCGGCCGAGAAAGAAAATGTTCTAAAGCCGTATGAATTCATTTTGTATTTTGGGATTTTGAGCATTTGCTTGTTTAGGGATCTAAGTGACCGGGTTGGTTGGTATGGCTCGACTAATGCAGAAAGGTATGTAGGTGCAGTTCCTGAGACACACTGGTAAGCTAGACAGAGGATTTTAAATTGGATACGTTGAGCAATTGGCAACCAGTGAAGCTTATGGAGAATCGGAGTGATGTGTGCATCTTTTGCCTGGCATGAGATTATTCGTGCTGCTGTATTCTGAATAGTTTGGAGCTTGTGGATGTTTTCTTTTGCCATACCAATACAGAGACTATTGCAGTAGTCCAACCTAGACATTACCGTCATGATCACTAATTTTGTGGTAGCCTCTGTGGTAAGATAATTCCTGATGTGTGCAATGTTCCGCAGCTGCAAAAAGCACACTCTGCGCAGATAGTTTATATGTTTATCCATGCACAACTCGCTATCCAGTATCACGCCGAGGTCTTTAACCGTGTTGGAGATCGGAATTATATTTGTACCAATGACTAGACTACTTAGTTCTGTTTTGTCTCGTCTGATAGATGGACCCACCAACATACATTCAGTCTTTTCTTCGTTCAGCTTTAGCATGTTGGTTGTCATCCATGCTTTTATGTCCGCACAACAATCTGTTAGCTGTTTGGTTGCTAGAGATGCAGATGCCGCTGGAGGAGGAAATGTATTAATGAGCTGCGTGTCATCCGCGTAAAAATGGTGACACAAACTATGAGAATCGATAACGGATCCTAGCTGTTTGGTGTAGAGCGTAAATAGAACCGGTCCCAATATCGAACCTTGAGGGACACCGCATGTAAGTTCAATGGGCGCAGATTGCGTACCATTAATGTAAACGGACTGGAATCTTTGTGATAAATAAGATTGGAACCAGTTCCACGCACTGTCAGTTATGCCAAACTCAACTTTTAGTCGTGTCAACAGCTTTAGGTGGTCAATGGTGTCGAACGCGGCGCTTAAATCGAGCAAAAGCAAGAGTGATACGTTTACTTCATCCACACCACAGCGAAGGTCATTTAGAACTCTAAGAAGAGCTGTTTCAGTACTATGTCCTTGACGATAGGCGGACTGAAATGGTTCGTACAGACCATTACAATGCATGTGATTTGCCAATCTCTTACTGACTGCCTTTTCAACAACCTTGGATATAAAAGGTAAATTAGACACAGGCCGATAATTTTTTAAAGTGTCCTGATCAAGGCCCGATTTTTTAATCAGCGGGTTAATACCGGATGTAAGGCTAGAATTGACGATAGCAGTGATGATTGAAACGAAAATATCAATATGTTCATATATGAGCTTAGTTGGAATCGGATCTAATGCACAGTAGGTAGGTTTTAAGTCTTTCAGCAATGATAGAATCTCGTCTTCACAGAAAAGATGAAGCTGGTTCAGATGATCATGACAGGCTGTGGGTATGTTGGGCGGTGGCTGATCTGTATCCTGTAAATCATTTAGCTGATTGCGAATCGCCCGTATCTTATCATGGAAATATTCAGAAAATGAGTTGGCCATGAGGTCTCGGTCGTCAATATTTGGAAGCGTGGGACTGCTGTTTTTGCCCATTAGCTTGGACATTATATTGTACAGAGCCTTAGGTTCGGATGACGTACTCTGAATTTTATCGGTGAAGAATGATCGCTTCGCATCATCAATTGCCATGGTAACCGAATTTCTCGCGGCCTTGTAAATTTGTCGATGTATTTCCAATTTTGACTTTCTCCAACTTCGCTCCGCTTGTCGTCTCGTAGCTTTTGCTTTGCTAATCTCAGGTGTAAAGAGCCACAATGACTCCGGTCTCTGCGGAATTGACTTTAGTTTTGCAGGGGCATGCTTATTAAGGAGTTCTGACAGCTCAGTGTTATACAGATTTGCCAGCGTTTCACAATTCGACGGTGGCGATTGTTTTAGGCTAGACTGTATGATATCATCGCGAAAGGCTGCTTTATCCATTTTGTTAATATTTCTGCATAGCACTGACACCACAGGAGATGGCGGTTTGTTAACATTCAGGCTAATTAATATCAGATGATGATCGGACATTTGCAAGTCTTTCACCATGACATTCTTGACACAATTGTCAGAGTCGCGAGTGATTACCCAGTCGAGGATGTGACCATTCGTGTGCGTTGTTTCATTGACATGTTGATGGCAATTGTGAGCTGTTAAGAGGTTCATCATCTTCTTAGTGTCACCATGGTCCTTCATATCGTAATGTACATTTATGTCGCCTAGTATGACCAGTTTATTATTACTGACACTAAGATGATCCATTAAACTGGAGAAGTCTTCATGGAACATTGAGTTTTTCAGTTTATTTCTCTTAGATGGTGGTGGTCTATATAGGCATATGAAACGAACAGATGTCGGGCCATGCGTCAACAGAAATTCGAGCGACTCGATTGATTGGAACTCCGGAATGGAACTCTCACCCAGTCTGATTGGTAGATAGTCTCTATGAATGACAGCGATGCCGCCGCCACGGGATGATCTAGGCTTATGTTTCAACACATATCCATCCGGAGTGATGCTCGAAATTTTGGATTCGTCACCACATTGCTGTAGCCACGACTCAGTCACAATAAAAATGTCAATGTTCTCGTCCATAATCGTATCGACAACCTCAGTGCATTTATTTCTGCACGACTGTGCATTCCATAGGCATACATTTAATACTGGAGAATACTGTTTACGGACATGTGTGTTCGGTTTACTATGTGATTTAGTTGTTGATCTGGCAGTGGTTATTTTCGATCGAATGCCTGCTCGACACCCACGCTTAGTTGAGTTGATTCCGCGTAGTTTGAGCATATGGAATGTATTGCTCTCAACCCAACGCAGTGAGCGATCGCTCAGTACAGTTTCCTGAATAGACTTTAAATCACTGGCAGTATAGCTAATCATAGTTAGATACACACACGTATTCACAGAGCACTTGAATGACTTGATTAGTGAACAGTTCTCATTCAACCAACTTGCCACTAATGGCTGACAGTGCGTAGCAATGGAAGTATCATAGTCAGAAATCCCAACACAATTTATGAATAATCCATACGTAATAAAGCACAGCAAATATGCTAATCTTGGTCCAAAACCGATTAAACACATACTACCGAATTTACTTTTTTGCAACTTTTGACTAAAACAGTAAAAATTTGGAAAAACGTTTAAGAGAGAATTTCAGTGCAGCCGATACTGGCGCATGCGTATACTCAAGAAGAAGAAGAAGACTTTTCATATACTTTATTAATTACGAAATATTACACCTGCGCATGAATATACATTTAAAAAAATTCCATTGCTAAAGAATCAGTCCAAAAGCAAAATAATAAATACTTTTAGAACAATTTGAAAAAAGAAGAATATCTTACTGATGGCGATGGTGATGGCATAAATATACAGCATAAAATCCATTACAAAACATCAAATATAGTTTTAAAAATTGTAAAAAAGCAAACATTCACCAGTATCACAGAGACATAATACAGAAATATAAAAGGTGAAGACAAACAACATCAAATGCCGTTGAATTTTAGAATAGTGTCCTCAATACTGCAGATAAAATTGTCAAAAGCCCAAAAATGCTCAAGGAAGAAGAAGAAGAAGAAGAAGAAGAAGAAGAAGAATAAAGAGCCTGAGTGATTTTAATAATCTGCGATTGTATCGCCCATTAACAAACATATTTTTGGAATATTTTGAAACCAATTTGACTGGAAGCTGTTGCACTCTTAGGTTTCAGCAACATGTTCCAATTAAATTGCTTTCAGTAATATTTAATACATGTTATGTATGGTACCGGAGGTTGTACAGACTGGTGGCCCGGTTGGTGGTTCTTATGGGGATTTAGCTCGCCACCGTCTCAACCCGCGTACCGACCGGGATCTTCCTAGTGGAGATAGGTGGAATGGATGACACAATGCCCAATTCTATTAATGATGACTCGTTTACTGAACTTTCTTAATCCTATAGTTTACCCATAATTCCAAATTCTAGTCACATGTCGCTTACCTATACTAAACCTATTCTACTTAACTACAATCGATTCCTAAGAGAGAAGTATTATAATAAAATATAACAAAGTTAACCTTAAGTACGTCTCTGTAACTGACCAGTCAGCTAACTACATAGCTGACAATCTCACTACTCACTACCTGTCACTAGTGGCCAGAGACCGCTGTGGAAGTCCGTCCGAGTCCGTAACCGTAACTCTCACTGTCTAACGTTAACTCTAACGCCAACTCCCTGTCGTCAACATTCGTCCACTCTTAAATATGATGTTGTCGTTATGTCAACAAATGTGTGTGTATTAAGTGATGGCGGGCATGTATGCGCGTGACTGTGTCATATGAGTCTAATTAACTAATTTGAATAATACTAATTAACGTATATAATACAATCGTAAAGCAGCATATTAAAACATGGTTACATTGAATTGCAAGAGTTATACTCTGCTCGTGTCCATTCCAACTAATAACTGATTGTTCCATGTAGGGCGTGTCGATTAATAGTCTATGCATATATTTGTCCATGTATTGCTGTAAGGCTCGTGGTCTGTCCGTTCTATGTTGTCACGTGTTACTGGGCGTGTCCGTCATTCAGCGTATTCCGGAGTTGTGTCGTCACGTCTGCGTGTCTGGGCGTGTCTATTGCCAAGCGTATGCGTGCGTTCGTGTGTGCGCGTCTTTGATGCCGATGCGTCCGTGTGTGCGTGTGTCTCTATGCCCGTCCATATGTGTGTCCATGTGGCTATATCCCTGTACCATATTTGCCATGCTTAATTTCGTATTTCACCCGCTATTCTCTATCGATATTTGCCAGAATGGGTAGCATGAGGGATGATATAGAAACTGATATAGAATATCGGGCGGAACACGGGTGCAAATATGCGACTAAGCAGGTCATGACATATTTATTTTATAAGTTACATTTTTAAAATGTTAACTGTAGGCTCTATGTTGTAATCAAGTTACTGTAGCTTGATTGAGCAGTAGTATATTCGGAGTAAAAATGATACCACCTCAAAAATGATGCTGCCGTAGACCGACAATCGCCGCCGCGTAGACCGACAATCGCCGATTATTAATCTACGTCCGAGTCAAAATGATACCACCTCAAAATAGATATGGGGTAGATATGGGGCAAAAGTTATCTACGTCGCGGCCCGTCATGGTAGAAATGTTTTCGAACAAATCTACGTCGCGGCCCTCTCTACGCAAGGCAGGCCCCTACTGGGCGCCGATCGGCGATCCGTGGCCCCCACAGCTATCTCAAGCCCTGGGGCAGCCGATCGGCGATGCGTGGCTCCCACAGCTATCTACGTCCCGGTAGAAATGTTACGAGCAAAAAGTTATCTACGTCGCCGGGCGTTCGTGTAGACGCAGAATTTGATCTCATTCCCGTGGCTGCGAATGGTGCGAATTTCCAGTTAGAGATAAGCAACCACAGTGATATACCAGCTGATCGCCTTGGTCTGAACGTCCATTTAGAGACAAGCATACTCAGCCGTATACGAGCTGATCAAGCACACATTACAGGGTCTGAACGTCCATTTAGAGACAAGCATACTCAGTGGTATACGAGCTGATCAAGCACACATAAAAGGTCTAAACGTCCATTTAGAGACAAGCATACTCAGTGGTATAGCTTGTGATCAAGCATACATTACAGGGTCTGTGTGTCTGGAGGGACCACCTGAAGCTCCTCCCGAACAAACGGACGTTTGGGACAGCTCTCTGAGCGTGCCAGATAGTACAGCGTAGGCTGCCCCTCCATCTCGACATACCTGTCAAGTTTGTGGACATCTAGCGACCAGTTAGGATCTGTTGCACGTCGTCGCCCACCTTCCAACTCACCAGGTTCATACAGGTACCGAACCAGAGCATAAGATGGAAGGCACATCTGTTCCTTGTCTGCTCCTCCGGAAGGTTGGGCAACAGAGGATCGTTGGATAGCCTCTACTGGCTTCTTACCAGTTAACCGAGTTACCTCAGTATTGGAGCGCTCTACCACCATGGGCAAACCTTTCAGCCACACCCTGGACCGCTCTCCAGCCTGTGCCATCTCCTGGACATATTGGTGTGCAAACAGTCTTTCTGCTAGTGTCCGATTCCACCGCTTGACGATTGCCTGGTCACGGTGGTGACCAACTTCACCTCGTCTAATCACCACACCATGTTTCCTCATGAGGGCCGCAGTCTCGCCTCTGAACTCCTTACCCTCATCCACCTGCAACAATTCTGGCCACTGGAGGGGATTTTCCGGATCCTCGTAGACACCCTGGAATGCCTGGGCCACCTGACCAGCTGACTTGTCTGTGTGCGGTGCTGCAGCCTTGTACCTGCTGGCGACATCGACTATGAAGAGGGCATACGTGTAGGTCTTACAACCAACCGAGTCGTGTGGAAGGAATAGAACATCTGCCTGGTGAACTCTATTCGGGACAGTTTCATCGAAATGGGCATGCCTGATGTGCCGTGGACGAGGTCTGTATATCTGCCACATCGCCTGGCGGCTGAGCCACTGGCTAACTGTCTCCAACGTGAAGTTGTGGCCCTTGCGACGTACAGCCTCGAGTAGTTGGTGGGGCTCACGGTAATATCCACCAGGCTGATAGTAGAGTTCCTCAAGAAAGATGGTTGATAAGCCCCTGGATTTCATCACTGACGTTCACTTCTGTCCTGTCACGCACGGTCTGGGTGAGGGTATCACTGACGTCCACGTCCGTCCTGTCACGCACAGACTGGGCGAACTCTACACAGATGAACAGACGGCCGTGATGCATTCGACTATCACTGAAGACCTCCTCAAACACCTCCATACACCGGCGTCTAGTCTCTGCTGGATCCTCGCTGAATGGTAGCTTATCGACTAACCCTCGGAAGTTAAGTGTCTTGACCAGATCGTACAGATACGTCATCCTTATATAGTATGGCTTAAATGTTCGGCGGCCCAGATGGCCGCAAGTGCTATGGCAACATACGGTAGCCAAGGGCCTGCAACTCCGAAGAACGTACCTACTCCTGATGCGATGGCTGGTATGGCTTCAGAAATCTTCTCCACACCATGGAGAGCATTGTTGGCGATCTTGCGGACTGTCTCGCCCACCTTTGTTGTGAACAGAGTGATCAGAGCCCCAACTGCTGCCAGCGGACCGATAGAACCTTTTACGTACGTGCGATAGATTCCTTTCGCTCTGTGTATTAGCTTGCAGGATTCAGGCTCTACATCATCACCCGCGGTCTCCGCTACATCGTAGTCGTCTGCATCATAATCCTCCTCATCATAGTCCTCGTCATCTATATCCTCGACTGGATCTTCATACGCCTCTGGTTCATACATATCCGTCGCCAGCTATAATAGTAGCGTTAAACTGTAGTCTATAGCATGGCCTCCGCAATCTTGAATGCGGGCGTGTTTGCCGTAATGAACTGGGGACTCAGCTTCACTGACAAGAAGGCGGCAGAGTTCGGACGTGGGTGTCATAGCCAGGCGATGGAGAAGCTGTCTAAGGAGAAGTTTGAGTACAGCAAAGCAATCGAGCACATGCACCAGAGAGAGGCACGCGGACGACAACTCCGAGCTCAGGCCAACCAGAGCCTCAAAGAGGCAGATGAGAGTCTCGATGAGTACTACGAGGCTGTAAAGATATCTTAGCCAATGCTCGACTATGAAGCATCGACAGGTCAGAAGACAGCAGAGCTTATAGTAGTGGTGGCAGCTGCAGCTGTGACGACAGGAGTCGTGCTCTATGCACGCTCAAGCTGAATACCTGATGTGTTCGACACACATACTTTAGCATAGCCAAAGTGAAGTACCATCACACCTAATGAGCGAGGCCCAGCTATGAGGTTTCCGATGTTGAAGCTGAGCCAGTTGCCCTGATTAGGTGGGATGCTCCTGCCCACGATGTGGTGATGGCCCTGGAGTGCCGACTCGAGATCATGGCTTCCACTGGTTAGTCGCAGAAGTGCATATGACTTACTTTTGTGTCTGTAGAGTTGGCAGTCAGCCAGCTCGCGTACCTCACCAAGCACATTGGTCCCAGCAGCAACAAGCTTGAAGTCATTTAGCTTATCCACCTCCTGGATGACTCCACCCTTCTGAACCAGGGCCGCAACAGCGACACAGTCCGATGCACCACGATGCAATGTCAGCTCTACCCGTTGGTTAGCTGTGGCTTGGACTTGCTGGTGTTCTCGCTCCACATGTACGATCCGCTGTTTGGAACAAGTTTGCTTCAGTTCCTGGTCATTCTTGTCATGCCAGACATGAAGTCTTGGAGCATTCATCATCGCATCTGCGAGCTGCTCAGTGTACACCCGGAGGAACAGCCTATCCTGCATGGCAGCCGGATTCACGTGTGTGTTCTCGAGGAGGGTGAAGGATGGAACTGCCACAGGCTTCTCGACACCTGCCTCTAGTTCGAATTCCGTGAATCCTTCATTGCACCCCACAGCATAGTACCCCTTTCCCTTTGCATAGAAGGTTGGTTGCCGAGCCAGCGGACCTATGACTCGGTACTCATCGTTCACATAGGTGGTGCCCATGGTGCTGTTGCTCTGCACGATCTCCCACCTGTTCAGAACCTGCAGGAGTTCTACCGTCCGTTCTATTGTGCTCTTAAGCTTGAACTCGAGTGTCATGGTCTTGAGCTCGTGGATCTGTGCCCTGATTGCAAAGTCAATGTACTTCCCAGCAGCGGACAATGGGTTCTCATCGTGTATACTGGGTCGAATGACCGTCAGGCAGTCCTTCCGAGGATCAGTGCGGTGCGATGTCGCAGGTTCAACGGCCCCATCCAGATGTTGCACATACTGCAGCATGTTTAAGGTCTGGGTATATAGAGGGGCTATATGGCTGCCATGTTTGGTAATGTTCTCCAGCAGATTATCTATAGGCAGCAGGACAAGTCGGCACGGCAGTCAGCACGACAGCCACAGCCTGCACTGTCCCACTGTGACAGGGTCCGAGGCCTGCTTCGCGACATCAACATTATCCACGAGCGACTCATGGTTACACTGCCAATGGATGCGGAGATACTGGCCGCCATAGAGGAAGGAGCGCCAGCTCATAGTACAAAAGAACTCCTGACTCGGATACTCTACCGGAAGTTTGACAGCACCCAGGGCAGGGCACTAAACCTACCTCCTGTGGTCCAAACCAACAGTCCTGTTTTCTAGCTCTCCAAAAGGCGAGGGTCGATCCCAAAGATCTACTAATTGTCGGGAAGTGGCCTGCCGTATTTAGCCTCCATAGCCAGGAAGAGTGAGATATGCTGGATAGCCTCCAGTCTGGAGCAAATAACTACTTCAGGGAGGAGGTCCATGCTGCTGTATCGGAGAGCCATGACACTGGTCATGCAAAAGGTACTCAAGAGGGGTTCACTGTTGGCTGCAAGGAGGCTGTTGAGCATATCTTCAATGAAGAAGGGCGTAGGAGATTGGACAGTGATCTGGCAGCATTTCTGAAATTCCCAGATAACTACCAGGACTACCTCATCAAATCCGCTCGCAAGTCAGATGCTCATCGCACATGGAAAAAGTGGATCTTCCATGAGAAGTTCCAGAAGATGAGAATCCTACCATCTGACCCTCAGTGGGTAGAGTTTAAGCAACAGGCTTCTGACGAAACTGACGAAGTTCCTCAAGCTTCTGACGAAGTTCCTCAAGCTTCTGACGAAGTTCCTCAAGCTTCTGACGAAGTTCCTCAGGCTTCTCACGAAGTTCCTCAAGCTTCTGACGAAGTTCCTCAGGCTTCTGACGAAGTTCCTCAAGCTTCTAACGAAGTTCCTCAAGCTTCTGACGAAGTTTCTCCAGGCTTCTGACGAAGTTCCTCAAGTTTCTGACGAAGTTCCTCAAGCTTCTGAAGAAGTTCCTCCAGGATTCTGACGAAGTTCCTCAAGCTTCTGACGAAGTAGCGGACGAAGTTCCTCAGCCTTCTGATAAACGAAAAAAGTTGCGGCCGACAGTCTGTCCACGATGACACATAGAGCAGGCTAGTCTCCTGGCTGGATTCAGCTTGTAGGTGAAGGTCTGCGCCTTTTCCAGAGAGGGCTTGAAGTGTGACAGCTCACCTGTCTCCTTGTTGCTGAAGATGAAGCGGTACAACTCAGCTGCCCTCTGTATACCTGCGATAAAGTTCCCTTTTGGCTCCTTGAGGGTTAGGCTGTCGTATATGGTCTCGAGCAGGGCATGTCCACACTTGGAGCTGAAGTATAGCAACCAGGCATTGTGGCGGATGTCCGGGGAGATCTCGCTGGTGTACTTTTGAAAGAGGATGAAGACAGTTATCTTTGTGTGCCGGATGCGCCTGGTGATGTTGCTGAGGTAGGTGACTGGTCCATTGCAGGGTCATCGATAACTAGAACAAGGCGTTCTGTCAGTCGGGCTACCAGCAGCTTCTCCAGCAGGGCTTGCAGGTTCTGCATCTTGGTGATTGGACCATTGTACCATTGATCATTACTGTCAACCGCCTCAGCGGCAGAGTCAGATACCAAAAGGATGCATTGAGAGTGTAGATGTTCGGCCAGGAGAGCCCGCAGCAAGATGTTTTTCCCGTTGCCTGACGGGGCAATGATCAGCACCACCTGGCCAGCATTGGTCGGCCTACTGTCGAATGGTACAGACATGCACGCGGAGGATGGTTAACACTTGGTCGGCGGTAGCCTCGTCTATATCTGGAAGACTAAACGGCAGTACTTCCTGCACCAGCTTTTGCGCCTGCTGTGTGGGTAGCGTTGTACCTCCGACGGATACGAAGGATGCGATGGAGGCGTCAAGCATGAAATCCCAGCAGCAGCTGAGAAGATAGCGTAGAGGGCCTGTGTCAGCACCCACAGTGTCTAGTACATTCAGTATCTGTACGATACATGCACGGGAAGTCATGACTATTATGTGAGTTTAAACGGCAAACCAAAGAACCCTGACCTCTTCACCTCTGGTAGCTGGAGGCTGGCGGTAGCACCTTTTTGCCATCGACAGTGATACTGCTCAGGCCGATGGTGCCTAGCCTGAGATTCTCTCCATCTTGTTGGAAAGGGCTCCGTGGTTTCAGGAGATCCTTAACCAGGTCTTGTGCATAGGACTCGGCCATAACCTTGATGGCACCAGCTTCGTCGACTCCGAGCATACCTCGCATCGTTGCCCTCTCTTTGATGCCCATCCCCTTGTATACAGTCTTGGCCTTGTTAATGGCCGATTGTCCTACTGTATCAGTGTTCCCGATGAGATCTCGGGCTGGGATGGCACCTCGGATCTCCCGCGGGTCTCCCTTCTCATCGAAGTCTAGGAAGGAGATAGGGGCAACAGTGTCCTCTGAACTGAGGTGTGCCTCGCCCAAGATCGAAAGATCGCCTAGCTCTTTGCTTTCTAGGTATGTGAGTGACAGAGTCATAGTCATATACAGATGGCTTAAACCTACTAGTCATACCCCCTTGTGAAATAGTTGGGTATATGAGGACCACGCAGTCGGCCAAGGGAATAGGTAGCAGTGCTCAGGGTACTTGCCCTCTCTGCAGGGGCACACTTTGTGAGAGGTCCACCATTCCTGGGCATTGGCGATCTTCACGCCGCATGCTCGACTATGGGCTACACACTGCCCTCCGGCATGCCATTCCTCATATGCTGCAGGGGTCTCATCATCCATCTCTCACTATTCAGAGTGGTTAAACGTAGGCGACGATGATCTCAGCCATTGCACTCGTTGCTAGGCCTAGAACCGCGGCCTCCATTAGTGTAACACGTTCACCCATGATCTTGGCAGCGGCAGTGTAGGCGGCACCACTGAGGGCGATCTTTGGGATGTGGTGAGTTATTCCGAGGCAGTGGCCGGCCACCCCACTCACCACGGTAGCGAGGACAGCCGCAGTGGCGGCAGGAAGAACCTCATTTCCCCCTGTCATCTTCACCACGGCCACATTCGCTGCCACGTTACTGGCGACATGGACTACCAGAGGCTTAGCCTGTCAGTAACTTCTATGTCTTGGTTCCCAGCAGGTTCTCCACCTTCTGAAGACTCGCCTGGCTCCCGGGCAGTTGCTTCACGATCTGTACTGTTGACGTCATTGTTTAAGCCCTGAGTATACAACGCAGTTAAACGCCTGTGTTCCCTGTCGAGTGAGCTAATAAGATCTTCCCAGTCTGCATCTGCTAGGTGTCCGGGTTGGTACCCAGGAATATTCATCTCTCTATTGAGACATCTTAAACATGTCCGGGCTCACGCTATGCAAGAAGTACTATGAGGTCTTCCGGAGGGAGCTGAAGGCCTACAAGAAGAAGACGCCAGATGAGCTCGCTCAGCTCTCCGGTGCTGAGCTGACAGAGGACCTGACAGCTGTGAAGCTCTACCTAAGCTTTGGTAAGGGGCAGATCTGCTTCCTTGAATACCTTATCATGGGCGGGAGTATCGTCGAGCAGCTCCTGCGAGCTAAAGGTTTCTACAAGGATCGGGAGTATCTGTCAGATGTGTTCCAGCAGTTGCAGACCTCCATGCCCTCACCTGACTCAGAGCTGAACAAGGCTCTGCGATACTACAAGCTGGAAAAAGGATGCGCTGCGGAACCCTCCAGCCCTTGGATGTGCATGTTGGCAGCGTGTATAGGGGCTGTAGGGCAGGCCAAGCTGGCTCAGTTTCTCACCGTGGTCCCCACCGCTACTGACGAGAGTCAGGATAGTCTTATATCTGATTTGCTAGCGGCGGAGTAGGCTGATCCCGAGCACCACGATAGCTAGGCCTGACACCACTCGTAGAGCTGCCACGGGAAGCGGTGTCGTGTAGACTGGCTGCAGTGGCGGAGTTGGCGCTGCCATGGGAAGCGGCGTGTCGACTGGCTGCAGTGTCAGGGTCGGAATGACTGTATGGCCCGTACTACGTGTAGGTGTGTTGATATCCATGTTGAAACCGAAGTGGACACCGGGGGAACTCCCCTCGACTATCATGTTGTTATAGGCCCTGACTTGGATGTCCTCGATGTTCACGATCTTGTTGCTCGGAATCAACCGTAGGTGTGGTGAAAGTCAAGTTTGCGATGGGCCTTCTGCAATCCCTGCTGGAACTTAGCAATAAGACTGCTGGGATCTGCCACGATGATCATATCCTCAACAAGACTGATGAACATGGCCTGGACCTCTGCTCCACTAACCCCATCTATGGAATGATGCAGCTTGGTCTGTGCCGTTAGGAGGCAGTAGCACAGTGCTTCCAGGGACTGGTTGATCTGAATGATCCCTGCTTGTGTGAGGCCTGAGGTGGTGTGTGCGACAAATTGCTTCCACACATCTGGATAGTCCTGCCTGATTCCGGTGACGTGCATATTTTGCACTATCGCTCCAGGGTCGGAGTCTGGATCGAACGAGAATGTCGCTGTCTTCCGACGGCCTACTCGTCGGGGTGTTCGATAGGGGAATCTTGAGTAGTCACGTCTCTGGGCACCGTACACAACCCCTCGACCGCTGTTGTCGCCGCCATGCCACCGATAGTCTGGGTGAGCTCTGAACTCTCTCTGTAGTCTGCTGGCCGCTGAGACGCTATGACTGTTGAGCTGTGGGTCGAAGTCGTTTGTATCAGGGAGGCTTGCACCCAGCTCATGGAGGATTCGTCGCACAGTGAAGTACACGTGGAATCTGAGACAGCTGGCGATGAGCACAGCTTCAGGAGTACCAGAATAGGGGTGAAGAAGGGTGGAACTTACTCCACAGCCTGCCGTGGCACACCACATGGCAAAGTTCAACTGCTGATTCCAATATGAGAGGCTTGGAGCAGCCATCCAAGTATGAGCTTGCTTCGCATCCTTGATGGTGATGGTGCGGTTCGTTAGCGGTCGTGGGTTGACGGAGAAGCTGATTCGGGCCCGTCCATCCACTGTGATAGAGAACGGTGTTAGCTCTGGTATATTATCCAGTAGGCCTCTCAGGCCAGTCAAGGGTGTACCCAGGAGGGGCGGTTGGCTCCAGTTGACTCTCGTGAGGTTCAGTGGGAAGGCCATCTATACTGGTGTTCTTAAAGCTACCATACAGGCAGTACATTATTTGTAGTCGTCTCGACTCCAGAGACCGGCGAGGTGACCTCACCATAACATCTCGTTTTTTAACTTTTCCATATCAACCCACCCGCTGGAGCCTTTGAGGTATTGCTGTCACACTTTAAGTTTCTCCATGCGGTACAGGGCTTGGACCTTCAATATATGGTGGTACTCTTCATCAGTGACCTGGCCATCCTCGAGAACTTTGCTGACAGACTCGTCGATAATCTGGAGCATACTCTGTGCTAGTGTCACGTACTTAGCATGCTTCTCTAACCTCCTTGTTATCTGCCGCTGCCCCACCCCCAAGCCCGTGGCCAAGACAGTGGTGGCTAGTGTCACGCCACCCAGCGGGATGGCGACGAGGGCACCCACCCCTGTAGCGAGAGTGGCCACAGCTGCCACACCAGCACTGGCTCCAATCACACCCGCAGCAGTGGTTGTACGCGCGAGGACGTTGTAGGCTGTCTTATATCGACTGCGCTTTCTGCCATACTTTTCTGCCTCATGGACGAGATTCTGTCTGATGGTATCTATCTGCTGGAGTCGCCAGCCATGGATGGTACCTCCCTCGTCAGCAGTCAGGGAGGGGTATAGTTCTGGTTGCTTCCACCACTCTGACTTTGCCATAGTATACCTAGAGATTAAACCTGCATCACCTGCATCACCTGCTTATGAGTTATAGAAGGGTTCATTGTGGAGAGCCTGGCTAACCATGCCATCATTTTGGTCTTGAGACAGCTGTCTCTTAGAACGTGGTCATCCAGCACTATGTCGGGTGCCAGTAACGTTCTGAGACGTGACATCTGGAACTTCACCTTATCACCAAGATAGTAGGTCCGCCGCTGGATGGCTTTCTTGATCTTATACTCCCGCGCCATCTCCTCTTCCCACTGTATGACCTCTGGCTCATCCTCGTCTGAGAAGACACCTGGCTCATCGTCGTATGTGAAGACATCTGGCCAATCGTCGTCTGTCAAGACTCCTGCATCCCGCTTACTCTCCTCCAGGAGGGCCTGCCAGTCTCGGAAATTTTCCCTGTCCCTCCTTGCCCTGCGCGCGTTCTGTTGATACCAGTTCTCCCGCTGTGGGCGCTCTCCTTCTTGTTGACAGATCTGTTGCTGTGCGGGCATTTGTTCATTTAAGACCATTATCTGTGCAGGGGTTATGAAGGGGCAATCCGCTATCGGGTTCATCATCTCGGCCAAGGCCAGATATTGCTGGTATAATATCATGTTGTCGTCAGGTCAATGAGTAATAAGAGTGTAAACTCTAAATGGGCGTCCGATATCCCATCCGTGCTGGTGTATATGTTAATGGAGGGGCTGTCAAACAGGTGACTTACAGGTGTGAACAGGCTAGGACTGATAGCTTTCCATAGGTTGCTGTTGGCACCTGGGAGATACTCTATTACGTCCCGGCTGACTTCTACCAGTGAGCTGCTGTGTGCACTTCCCGGAGGTTGATGTAGCACATCGGCGTATATGTATGTTGTGCCCCGCTGGGGCACCTCGAAGAGGACACATTCTACATGGTACTGTACCACCTGTCTCCCCTCTAGAGAGGGGGAGATTATGTTCTCACCACTGGAGAGTAGCAGTCGGACAATCGGCATGGTTATATGTCTCATTTAAACCCCTCCTATAAGCGTGCTATGGAACCCATATTTGCTCACTCGACTGGTCTTGCTGACCTCGCAGATGTGTACGCAGTTGATGCTGCTAAGGTAGAAGAGAGTGGTGGCAGGTCATTCGCCCTACAGTACGAAGCAAACTCAAAGGCATTCTCCCTCCACCCCCATTGGTGGTGATGGGGTGGAGATACTCACAGACCTCAAGGATGTGCCGAAAGGGCGTCTTGGCCGCAACATAGAAGGCCACAAGATCGTGTTTCGGTATGATTTCCCGAAGAAGAAGTACATCCTCGAGCCGTTGATTGAGGTCTCGGATACAGAGGTGGCAGACATCAACACCCTTAATGACGACCTCAGCTTTCATCTGGTCAAACCATATTCGAGCAATGTCACATCATATAAACAGTGGGCAGCAGAGTAAGCCTTGGACTCTTGACGTCACATCATATAAACAGTGGGCGACAGAATAAGCCTTTGACGATTGAAGTCACATCATATAAACAGTGGGCAGCAGAGTAAGCCTTGGACTATTGACGTCACATCATATAAACAGTGGGCAGCAGAGTAAGCCTTGGACTATTGACGTCACATCATATAAACAGTGGGCGACAGAGTAAGCCTTGGACTATCGACGTCACATCATATAAACAGTGGGCAGCAGAGTAAGCCTTGGACTATCGACGTCACATCATATAAACAGTGGGCGGCAGAGTAAGCCTTGGACTCTTGACGTCACATCATATAAATAGTGGGCGACAGAATAAGCCTTTGACGATTGAAGTCACATCATATAAACAGTGGGCAGCAGAGTAAGCCTAGGACTATTGACGTCACATCATATAAACAGTGGGCAGCAGAGTAAGCCTTGGACTATTGACGTCACATCATAGAAACAGTGGGCAGCAGAATACGCCTTGGACTATTGACGTCACATCATATAAATAGTGGGCAGCAGAGTTAGCCTTGAACTATTGATGTCACATCATATAAACATTAGACGGCAGAGTAAGCCTTGGACTATTGACGTCACATTATATAAACAGTGGGCGACAGAGTAAGCCTTGGACTATCGACGTCACATTATATTAACAGTGGGCGACAGAATAAGCCTTTGACGATTGAAGTCACATCATATAAACAGTGGGCGGCAGAGTAAGCCTTGAACTATTGACGTCACATCATATAAACAGTGGGAGGCAGAATAAGCCTTGGACTATTGACGTCACATCATATAAACAGTGGGCAGCAGAGTAAGCCTTGGACTATTGACGTCACATCATATAAACAGTGGGCAGCAGAGTAAGCCTTGGACTATTGACGTCACAGTATATAAACAGTAGGCGACAGAGTAAGCCTTTGACGATTGAAGTCACATCATATAAACAGTGGGCGACAGAGTAAGCCTTGGACTATTGACGTCACATCATATAAACAGTGGGCAGCAGAGTAAGCCTTGGACTATTGACGTCACATCATATAAACAGTGGGCGACAGAATAAGCCTTTGACGATTGAAGTCACATCATATAAACAGTGGGCAGCAGAGTAAGCCTTGTACTATTGACGTCACATCATATAAACAGTGGGCAGCAGAGTAAGCCTTGGACTATTGACGTCACATCATATAAACAGTGGGCGACAGAATAAGCCTTTGACGAT
The DNA here is from genome assembly GCA_034401795.1 of Chaetoderma sp. LZ-2023a. NCBI lineage: Eukaryota > Metazoa > Mollusca > Caudofoveata > Chaetodermatida > Chaetodermatidae > Chaetoderma > Chaetoderma sp. LZ-2023a. The sequence goes on from JAVVLW010000929.1 coordinate 20,298, forward strand.
TGAAGTCACATCATATAAACAGTGGGCGGCAGAGTAAGCCTTGGACTATTGACGTCACATCATATAAACATTGGACGGCAGAGTAAGCCTTGGACTATTGACGTCACATCATATAAACATTGGGCAGCAGAGTAAGCCTTGGACAATTGACGTCACATCATATAAACAGTGGGCTGCAGAATAAGCCTTGGACTATTGACGTCACATCATATAAACAGTGGGCAGCAGAGTAAGCCTTGGACTATTGATGTCACATCATATAAACATTAGACGGCAGAGTAAGCCTTGGACTATTGACGTCACATCATATAAACAGTGGGCAGAAGAGTAAGCCTTGGACTATTGACGTCACATCATATAAACTGTGGGCAGCAGATTAAGCCTTGAACTATCGACGTCACATCATATAAACAGTGGGCAGCAGAGTAAGCCTTGGACTATTGAAGTCATATCATATAAACAGTGGGCGGCAGAGTAAGCCTTGAACTATTGACGTCACATCATATAAACAGTGGGAGGCAGAATAAGCCTTGGACTATTGACGTCACATCATATAAACAGTGGGCGACAGAGTAAGCCTTGGACTATTGACGTCACATCATATAAACAGTGGGCAGCAGAGTAAGCCTTGGACTATTGACGTCACATCATATAAACAGTGGGCAGCAGAGTAAGCCTTGGACTATTGACGCCACAGTATATAAACAGTAGGCGACAGAGTAAGCCTTTGACGATTGAAGTCACATCATATAAACAGTGGGCAGCAGAGTAAGCCTAGGACTATTGACGTCACATCATATAAACAGTGGGCAGCAGAGTAAGCCTTGGACTATTGACGTCACATCATAGAAACAGTGGGCAGCAGAATACGCCTTGGACTATTGACGTCACATCATATAAATAGTGGGCAGCAGAGTTAGCCTTGAACTATTGATGTCACATCATATAAACATTAGACGGCAGAGTAAGCCTTGGACTATTGACGTCACATTATATAAACAGTGGGCGACAGAGTAAGCCTTGGACTATCGACGTCACATTATATTAACAGTGGGCGACAGAATAAGCCTTTGACGATTGAAGTCACATCATATAAACAGTGGGCGGCAGAGTAAGCCTTGAACTATTGACGTCACATCATATAAACAGTGGGAGGCAGAATAAGCCTTGGACTATTGACGTCACATCATATAAACAGTGGGCGACAGAGTAAGCCTTGGACTATTGACGTCACATCATATAAACAGTGGGCAGCAGAGTAAGCCTTGGACTATTGACGTCACATCATATAAACAGTGGGCAGCAGAGTAAGCCTTGGACTATTGACGTCACAGTATATAAACAGTAGGCGACAGAGTAAGCCTTTGACGATTGAAGTCACATCATATAAACAGTGGGCGACAGAGTAAGCCTTGGACTATTGACGTCACATCATATAAACAGTGGGCAGCAGAGTAAGCCTTGGACTATTGACGTCACATCATATAAACAGTGGGCGACAGAATAAGCCTTTGACGATTGAAGTCACATCATATAAACAGTGGGCAGCAGAGTAAGCCTTGTACTATTGACGTCACATCATATAAACAGTGGGCAGCAGAGTAAGCCTTGGACTATTGACGTCACATCATATAAACAGTGGGCGACAGAATAAGCCTTTGACGATTGAAGTCACATCATATAAACAGTGGGCGGCAGAGTAAGCCTTGGACTATTGACGTCACATCATATAAACATTGGACGGCAGAGTAAGCCTTGGACTATTGACGTCACATCATATAAACATTGGGCAGCAGAGTAAGCCTTGGACAATTGACGTCACATCATATAAACAGTGGGCTGCAGAATAAGCCTTGGACTATTGACGTCACATCATATAAACAGTGGGCAGCAGAGTAAGCCTTGGACTATTGACGTCACATCATATAAACATTAGACGGCAGAGTAAGCCTTGGACTATTGACGTCACATCATATAAACAGTGGGCAGAAGAGTAAGCCTTGGACTATTGACGTCACATCATATAAACTGTGGGCAGCAGATTAAGCCTTGAACTATCGACGTCACATCATATAAACAGTGGGCAGCAGAGTAAGCCTTGGACTATTGAAGTCATATCATATAAACAGTGGGCGGCAGAGTAAGCCTTGAACTATTGACGTCACATCATATAAACAGTGGGAGGCAGAATAAGCCTTGGACTATTGACGTCACATAATATAAACAGTGGGCGACAGAGTAAGCCTTGGACTATTGACGTCACATCATATAAACAGTGGGCAGCAGAGTAAGCCTTGGACTATTGACGTCACATCATATAAACAGTGGGCAGCAGAGTAAGCCTTGGACTATTGACGTCACAGTATATAAACAGTAGGCGACAGAGTAAGCCTTTGACGATTGAAGTCACATCATATAAACAGTGGGCGACAGAGTAAGCCTTGGACTATTGACGTCACATCATATAAACAGTGGGCAGCAGAGTAAGCCTTGGACTATTGACGTCACATCATATAAACAGTGGGCGACAGAATAAGCCTTTGACGATTGAAGTCACATCATATAAACAGTGGGCAGCAGAGTAAGCCTTGTACTATTGACGTCACATCATATAAACAGTGGGCAGCAGAGTAAGCCTTGGACTATTGACGTCACATCATATAAACAGTGGGCGACAGAATAAGCCTTTGACGATTGAAGTCACATCATATAAACAGTGGGCGGCAGAGTAAGCCTTGGACTATTGACGTCACATCATATAAACATTGGACGGCAGAGTAAGCCTTGGACTATTGACGTCACATCATATAAACATTGGGCAGCAGAGTAAGCCTTGGACAATTGACGTCACATCATATAAACAGTGGGCTGCAGAATAAGCCTTGGACTATTGACGTCACATCATATAAACAGTGGGCAGCAGAGTAAGCCTTGGACTATTGACGTCACATCATATAAACATTAGACGGCAGAGTAAGCCTTGGACTATTGACGTCACATCATATAAACAGTGGGCAGAAGAGTAAGCCTTGGACTATTGACGTCACATCATATAAACTGTGGGCAGCAGATTAAGCATTGAACTATCGACGTCACATCATATAAACAGTGGGCAGCAGAGTAAGCCTTGGACTATTGAAGTCATATCATATAAACAGTGGGCGGCAGAGTAAGCCTTGAACTATTGACGTCACATCATATAAACAGTGGGCAGCAGAGTAAGCCTAGGACTATTGAAGCCACATCATCAAAACAGTGGGCAGCAGAATAAGCCTTGGACTATTGACGTCACATCATATAAACAGTGGGCAGCAGAGTAAGCCTTGAACTATTGACGTCACATCATATAAACAGTGGGAAGCAGAGTAAGCCTTGGACAATTGACGTCACATCATATAAACAGTGGGCAGCAGAGTAAGCCTTGAAATATTGAAGTCACATCATATAAACAGTGGGCGACAGAATAAGCCTTGGACTATTGACGTCACATTATATAAACAGTGGGCGACAGAGTAAGCCTTGGACAATTGACGTCACATCATATAAACATTGGACGGCAGAATAAGCCTTTGACTATTGAAGTCACATCATATAAACAGTGGGCGGCAGAGTAAGCCTTGAACTATTGACGTCACATCATATAAACAGTGGGCAGCAGAGTAAGCCTTGGACTATTGACGTCACATCATATAAACAGTGGGCAGCAGAGTAAGCCTTGAACTATTGACGTCACATCATATAAACAGTGGGCAGCAGAGTAAGCCTTGGACTATTGACGTCACATCATATAAACAGTGGGCGACAGAGTGAGCCTTTGACGATTGAAGTCACATCATATAAACAGTGGGCGGCAGAGTAAGCCTTGGACTATTGACGTCACATCATATAAACAGTGGGAAGCAGAGTAAGCCTTGAACTATTGACGTCAACTCATATAAACAGTGGGAAGCAGAGTAAGCCTTGGACTATTGACGTCACCTCATATAAACAGTGGGCGACAGAATAAGCATTGGACTATTGACGTCACATCATATAAACAGTGGGCAGCAGAGTAAGCCTTGAACTATTGACGTCACATCATCTAAACAGTGGTCCGCAGAATACGCTTTGGACTATTGACGTCACATTATATAAACAGTGGGCGACAGAGTAAGCCTTGGACAATTGACGTCACATCATATAAACATTGGACGGCAGAATAAGCCTTTGACGATTGAAGTCACATCATATAAACAGTGGGCGGCAGAGTAAGCCTTGAACTATTGACGTCACATCATATAAACAGTGGGCAGCAGAGTAAGCCTTGGTCTATTGACATCATATCATATAAACAGTGGGCAGCAGAGTAAGCCTTGAACTATTGAAGTCACATCATATAAACAGTGGGCGACAGAATAAGCCTTGGGCTATTGACGTCACATCATATAAACAGTGGGCAGCAGAGTAAGTCTTGAACTCTCGACATCACATCATATAAACAGTGGGCAGCAGAGTAAGCCTTGGACTATCGACGTCACATCATATAAACAGTGGGCAGCAGAGTAAGCTTTGGACTATTGACGTCACATCATATAAACAGTGGGCGACAGAATAAGCCTTTGACGATTGAAGTCACATCATATAAACAGTGGGCAGCAGAGTAAGCCTTGAACTATTGACGTCACATCATATAAACAGTGGGCGACAGAGTAAGCCTTGGACTATTGACGTCACATCATATAAACAGTGGGCAGCAGAGTAAGCCTTGGACTATTGACGTCACATCATATAAACAGTGGGCGACAGAATAAGCCTTTGACGATTGAAGTCACATCATATAAACAGTGGGCGGCAGAATAAGCCTTGGACTATTGACGTCACATCATATAAACAGTGGGCGACAGAGTAAGCCTTGGACTATCGACGTCACATCATATAAAAAAGTGGGCAGCAGAGTAAGCCTTGGACTATCGACGTCACATCATATAAACAGTGGGCAGCAGAGTAAGCCTTGGACTCTTGACGTCACATCATATAAACAGTGGGCGACAGAATAAGCCTTTGACGATTGAAGTCACATCATATAAACAGTGGGCAGCAGAGTAAGCCTAGGACTATTGACGTCACATCATATAAACAGTGGGCAGCAGAGTAAGCCTTGGACTATTGACGTCACATCATAGAAACAGTGGGCAGCAGAATAAGCCTTGGACTATTGACGTCACATTATATAAACAGTGGGCAGCAGAGTAAGCCTTGGACTATTGACGTCACATCATATAAACAGTGGGGAGCAGAATAAGCCTTGGACTATTGACGTCACATCATATACACATTGGACGGCAGAGTAAGCCTAGGACTATTGACATCACATCATATAAACAGTGGGCAGCAGAGTAAGTCTTAGACTATTGACGTCACATCATATAAACAGTGGGCAGCAGAGTAAGCCTTGGACTATTGACGTCACATCAAATACACATTGGACGGCAGAGTAAGCATTTGACGATTGAAGTCACATCATATAAACATTGGACGGCAGAGTAAGCCTTGGACTATTGACGTCACATCATATAAACAGTGGGCGACAGAGTAAGCCTTGGACTATTGACGTCACATCATATAAACAGTGGGCAGCAGAGTAAGCCTTGGACTATTGACGTCACGTCATATAAACAGTGGGCGACAGCGTAAACCTTTGACGATTGAAGTCACATCATATAAACAGTGGGCAGCAGAGTAAGCCTTGGACTATTGACGTCACATCATATAAACAGTGGGCGGCAGAGTAAGCCTTGAACTATTGACGTCACCTCATATAAACAGTGGGAAGCAGAGTAAGCCTTGGACTATTGACGTCACCTCATATAAACAGTGGGCGACAGAATAAGCATTGGACTATTGACGTCACATCATATAAACAGTGGGCAGCAGAGTAAGCCTGGAACTATTGATGTCACATCATATTAACAGTGGGCAGCAGAGTAAGCCTTGGACTATCGACGTCACATCATATAAACAGTGGGCAGCAGAGTAAGCTTTGGACTATTGACGTCACATCATATAAACAGTGGGCGACAGAATAAGCCTTTGACGATTGAAGTCACATCATATAAACAGTGGGCAGCAGAGTAAGCCTTGAACTATTGACGTCACATCATATAAACAGTGGGCGACAGAGTAAGCCTTGGACTATTGACGTCACATCATATAAACAGTGGGCAGCAGAGTAAGCCTTGGACTATTGACGTCACATCATATAAACAGTGGGCGACAGAATAAGCCTTTGACGATTGAAGTCACATCATATAAACAGTGGGCGGCAGAATAAGCCTTGGACTATTGACGTCACATCAAATAAACAGTGGGCGACAGAGTAAGCCTTGGACTATCGACGTCACATCATATAAAAAAGTGGGCAGCAGAGTAAGCCTTGGACTATCGACGTCACATCATATAAACAGTGGGCAGCAGAGTAAGCCTTGGACTCTTGACGTCACATCATATAAACAGTGGGCGACAGAATAAGCCTTTGACGATTGAAGTCACATCATATAAACAGTGGGCAGCAGAGTAAGCCTAGGACTATTGACGTCACATCATATAAACAGTGGGCAGCAGAGTAAGCCTTGGACTATTGACGTCACATCATAGAAACAGTGGGCAGCAGAATAAGCCTTGGACTATTGACGTCACATTATATAAACAGTGGGCAGCAGAGTAAGCCTTGGACTATTGACGTCACATCATATAAACAGTGGGGAGCAGAATAAGCCTTGGACTATTGACGTCACATCATATACACATTGGACGGCAGAGTAAGCCTAGGACTATTGACATCACATCATATAAACAGTGGGCAGCAGAGTAAGTCTTAGACTATTGACGTCACATCATATAAACAGTGGGCAGCAGAGTAAGCCTTGGACTATTGACGTCACATCAAATACACATTAGACGGCAGAGTAAGCATTTGACGATTGAAGTCACATCATATAAACATTGGACGGCAGAGTAAGCCTTGGACTATTGACGTCACATCATATAAACAGTGGGCGACAGAGTAAGCCTTGGACTATTGACGTCACATCATATAAACAGTGGGCAGCAGAGTAAGCCTTGGACTATTGACGTCACGTCATATAAACAGTGGGCGACAGAATAAGCCTTTGACGATTGAAGTCACATTATATAAACAGTGGGCAGCAGAGTAAGCCTTGAACTATTGACGTCACATCATATAAACAGTGGGCGACAGAGTAAGCCTTGGACTATTGACGTCACATCATATAAACAGTGGGCAGCAGAGTAAGCCTTGGACTATTGACGTCACGTCATATAAACAGTGGGCGACAGAATAACCCTTTGACGGTTGAAGTCACATCATATAAACAGTGGGCGGCAGAATACGCCTTGGACTATTGAAGTCACATCATATAAACAGTGGGCTACAGAGTAAGCCTTGGACCATTGACGTCACATCATATAAACAGTGGGCGGCAGAGTAAGCCTTGGACTATTGACGTCACGTCATATAAACAGTGGGCGACAGAATAACCCTTTGACGGTTGAAGTCACATTATATAAACAGTGGGCGACAGAGTAAGCCTTTGACGATTGAAGTCACATCATATAAACAGTGGGCAGCAGAGTAAGCCTTGGTCTATTGACATCATATCATATAAACAGTGGGCAGCAGAGTAAGCCTTGAACTATTGAAGTCACATCATATAAACAGTGGGCGACAGAATAAGCCTTGGGCTATTGACGTCACATTATATAAACAGTGGGCAGCAGAGTAAGTCTTGAACTCTCGACATCACATCATATAAACAGTGGGCAGCAGAGTAAGCCTTGGACTATCGACGTCACATCATATAAACAGTGGGCAGCAGAGTAAGCTTTGGACTATTGACGTCACATCATATAAACAGTGGGCGACAGAATAAGCCTTTGACGATTGAAGTCACAGCATATAAACAGTGGGCAGCAGAGTAAGCCTTGAACTCTCGACGTCACATCATATAAACAGTGGGCGACAGAGTAAGCCTTGGACTATTGACGTCACATCATATAAACAGTGGGCAGCAGAGTAAGCCTTGGACTATTGACGTCACATCATATAAACAGTGGGCGACAGAATAAGCCTTTGACGATTGAAGTCACATCATATAAACAGTGGGCGGCAGCATAAGCCTTGAACTATTGACGTCACATCATATAAACAGTGGGCGACAGAGTAAGCCTTGGACTATTGACGTCACATCATATAAACAGTGGGCAGCAGAGTAAGCCTTGGACTATTGACGTCACATCATATAAACAGTGGGCGACAGAGTAAGCCTTGGACTCTTGACGTCACATCATATAAACAGTGGGCGACAGAATAAGCCTTTGACGATTGAAGTCACATCATATAAACAGTGGGCAGCAGAGTAAGCCTAGGACTATTGACGTCACATCATATAAACAGTGGGCAGCAGAGTAAGCCTTGGACTATTGACGTCACATCATAGAAACAGTGGGCAGCAGAATAAGCCTTGGACTATTGACGTCACATTATATAAACAGTGGGCAGCAGAGTAAGCCTTGGACTATTGACGTTACATCATATAAACAGTGGGGAGCAGAATAAGCCTTGGACTATTGACGTCACATCAAATACACATTGGACGGCAGAGTAAGCCTAGGACTATTGACATCACATCATATAAACAGTGGGCAGCAGAGTAAGCCTTAAACTATTGACGTCACATCATATAAACAGTGGGCAGCAGAGTAAGCCTTGGACTATTGACGTCACATCAAATACACATTGGACGGCAGAGTAAGCATTTGACGATTGAAGTCACATCATATAAACATTGGACGGCAGAGTAAGCCTTTGACTATTGACGTCACATCATATAAACAGTGGGCGACAGAGTAAGGCTTGGACTATTGACGTCACATCATATAAACAGTGGGCAGCAGAGTAAGCCTTGGACTATTGACGTCACGTCATATAAACAGTGGGCGACAGAATAAGCCTTTGACGATTGAAGTCACATTATATAAACAGTGGGCAGCAGAGTAAACCTTGAACTATTGACGTCACATCATATAAACAGTGGGCGACAGAGTAAGCCTTGGACTATTGACGTCACATCATATAAACAGTGGGCAGCAGAGTAAGCCTTGGACTATTGACGTCACGTCATATAAACAGTGGGCGACAGAATAACCCTTTGACGATTGAAGTCACATCATATAAACAGTGGGCGGCAGAATACGCCTTGGACTATTGAAGTCACATCATATAAACAGTGGGAAGCAGAGTAAGCCTTGGACTATTGACGTCACATTATATAAACAGTGGGCGACAGAGTAAACCTTTGACGATTGAAGTCACATCATATAAACAGTGGGCAGCAGAGTAATCCTTGAACTATTGACATCACATCATATAAACAGTGGGCAGCAGAGTAAGCCTTGAACTATTGACGTCACATCATATAAACAGTGGGCAGCAGAGTAAGCCTTGGACTATTGACGTCACATCATATAAACATTGGACGGCAGAGTAAGCCTTCGACTATGGACGTCACATCATATAAACAGTGGGCAGCAGAGTAAGCCTGGAACTATTGACGTCACATCATATAAACAGTGGGCGACAGAGTAAGCCTTGGACTATTGACGTCACATCATATAAACAGTGGGCAGCAGAGTAAGCCTTGGACTATTGACGTCACATCATAAAAACAGTGGGCGACAGAATAAGCCTTTGACGATTGAAGTCACATCATATAAACAGTGGGCAGCAGAGTAAGCCTTGAACTATTGACGTCACATCATATAAACAGTGGGCGACAGAATAACCCTTTGACGATTGAAGTCACATCATATAAACAGTGGGCGGCAGAATACGCCTTGGACGATTGAAGTCACATCATATAAACGGTGGGCAGCAGAGTAAGCCTTGAACTATTGACGTCACATCATATAAACAGTGGGCAGCAGAGTAAGCCTTGAACTATTGACGTCACATCATATAAACAGTGGGCAGCAGAGTAATCCTTGGACTATTGACGTCACATCATATAAACATTGGACGGCAGAGTAAGCCTTGGACTATTGAAGTCACATCATATAAACAGTGGGCAGCAGCAGAGTAAGCCTTGAACTATTGACGTCACATCATATAAACAGTGGGCGACAGAGTAAGCCTTGGACTATTGACGTCACATCATATAAACAGTGGGCAGCAGAGTAAGCCTTGGACTATTGACGTCACATCATATAAACAGTGGGCGACAGAATAAGCCTTTGACGATTGAAGTCACATCATATAAACAGTGGGCGGCAGAATAAGCCTTGGACTATTGACGTCACATCATATAAACAGTGGGCGACAGAGTAAGCCTTGGACTATTGACGTCACATCATATAAATAGTGGGCGGCAGAGTAAGCCTTGGACTATTGACGTCACATCATATAAACAGTGGGCAGCAGAGTAAGCCTTGGACTATTAACGTCACATTATATAAACAGTAGGCGACAGAGTAAGCCTTTGACGATTGAATTCACATCATATAAACAGTGGGCGACAGAGTAAGCCTTGGACTATTGACGTCACATCATATAAACAGTGGGCGACAGAATAAGCCTTTGACGATTGAAGTCACATCATATAAACAGTGGGCAGCAGAGTAAGCCTTGGACTATTGACGTCACATCATGTAAACAGTGGGCAGCAGAGTAAGCCTTGGACTATTGACGTCACATCATGTAAACAGTGGGAGACAGAATAAGCCTTTGACGATTGAAGTCACATCATATAAACAGTGGGCAGCAGAGTAAGCCTTGGACTATTGACGTCACATCATATAAACATTGGGCAGCAGAGTAAGCCTTGGACAATTGACGTCACATCATATAAACAGTGGGCGACAGAATAAGCCTTTGACGATTGAAGTCACATCATATAAACAGTGGGCGGCAGAATAAGCCTTGGACTATTGACGTCACATCATATAAACAGTGGGCGACAGAATAAGCCTTTGACGATTGAAGTCACATCATATAAACAGTGGGCGGCAGAATAAGCCTTGGACTATTGACGTCACATCATATAAACAGTGGGCGACAGAGTAAGCCTTGGACTATTGACGTCACATCATATAAACAGTGGGCAGCAGAGTAAGCCTTGGACTATTAACGTCACATTATATAAACAGTAGGCGACAGAGTAAGCCTTTGACGATTGAATTCACATCATATAAACAGTGGGCGACAGAGTAAGCCTTGGACTATTGACGTCACATCATATAAACAGTGGGCGACAGAACAAGCCTTTGACGATTGAAGTCACATCATATAAACAGTGGGCAGCAGAGTAAGCCTTGGACTATTGACGTCACATCATGTAAACAGTGGGCAGCAGAGTAAGCCTTGGACTATTGACGTCACATCATGTAAACAGTGGGAGACAGAATAAGCCTTTGACGATTGAAGTCACATCATATAAACAGTGGGCGGCAGAATAAGCCTTGGACTATTGACGTCACATCATATAAACAGTGGGCGACAGAGTATGCCTTGGACTATTGACGTCACATCATATAAACAGTGGGCAGCAGAGTAAGCCTTGGACTATTAACGTCACATTATATAAACAGTAGGCGACAGAGTAAGCCTTTGACGATTGAATTCACATCATATAAACAGTGGGCGACAGAGTAAGCCTTGGACTATTGACGTCACATCATATAAACAGTGGGCGACAGAATAAGCCTTTGACGATTGAAGTCACATCATATAAACAGTGGGCAGCAGAGTAAGCCTTGGACTATTGACGTCACATCATGTAAACAGTGGGCAGCAGAGTAAGCCTTGGACTATTGACGTCACATCATGTAAACAGTGGGAGACAGAATAAGCCTTTGACGATTGAAGTCACATCATATAAACAGTGGGCAGCAGAGTAAGCCTTGGACTATTGACGTCACATCATATAAACATTGGGCAGCAGAGTAAGCCTTGGACAATTGACGTCACATCATATAAACAGTGGGCTGCAGAATAAGCCTTGGACTATTGACGTCACATCATATAAACAGTGGGCAGCAGAGTAAGCCTTGGACTATTGACGTCACATCATATAAACAGTGGGCGGCAGAATAAGCCTTGGACTATTGACGTCACATCATATAAACAGTGGGCGACAGAGTAAGCCTTGGACTATTGACGTCACATCATATAAACAGTGGGCAGCAGAGTAAGCCTTGGACTATTAACGTCACATTATATAAACAGTAGGCGACAGAGTAAGCCTTTGACGATTGAATTCACATCATATAAACAGTGGGCGACAGAGTAAGCCTTGGACTATTGACGTCACATCATATAAACAGTGGGCGACAGAACAAGCCTTTGACGATTGAAGTCACATCATATAAACAGTGGGCAGCAGAGTAAGCCTTGGACTATTGACGTCACATCATGTAAACAGTGGGCAGCAGAGTAAGCCTTGGACTATTGACGTCACATCATGTAAACAGTGGGAGACAGAATAAGCCTTTGACGATTGAAGTCACATCATATAAACAGTGGGCGGCAGAATAAGCCTTGGACTATTGACGTCACATCATATAAACAGTGGGCGACAGAGTAAGCCTTGGACTATTGACGTCACATCATATAAACAGTGGGCAGCAGAGTAAGCCTTGGACTATTAACGTCACATTATATAAACAGTAGGCGACAGAGTAAGCCTTTGACGATTGAATTCACATCATATAAACAGTGGGCGACAGAGTAAGCCTTGGACTATTGACGTCACATCATATAAACAGTGGGCGACAGAATAAGCCTTTGACGATTGAAGTCACATCATATAAACAGTGGGCAGCAGAGTAAGCCTTGGACTATTGACGTCACATCATGTAAACAGTGGGCAGCAGAGTAAGCCTTGGACTATTGACGTCACATCATGTAAACAGTGGGAGACAGAATAAGCCTTTGACGATTGAAGTCACATCATATAAACAGTGGGCAGCAGAGTAAGCCTTGGACTATTGACGTCACATCATATAAACATTGGGCAGCAGAGTAAGCCTTGGACAATTGACGTCACATCATATAAACAGTGGGCTGCAGAATAAGCCTTGGACTATTGACGTCACATCATATAAACAGTGGGCAGCAGAGTAAGCCTTGGACTATTGACGTCACATCATATAAACATTAGACGGCAGAGTAAGCCTTGGACTATTGACGTCACATCATATAAACAGTGGGCAGAAGAGTAAGCCTTGGACTATTGATGTCACATCATATAAACTGTGGGCAGCAGATTAAGCCTTGAACTATCGACGTCACATCATATAAACAGTGGGCAGCAGAGTAAGCCTTGGACTATTGAAGTCATATCATATAAACAGTGGGCGGCAGAGTAAGCCTTGAACTATTTACGTCACATCATATAAACAGTGGGCAGCAGAGTAAGCCTAGGACTATTGAAGCCACATCATCAAAACAGTGGGCAGCAGAATAAGCCTTGGACTATTGACATCACATCATATAAACAGTGGGCAGCAGAGTAAGCCTTGAACTATTGGCGTCACATCATATAAACAGTGGGAAGCAGAGTAAGCCTTGGACAATTGACGTCACATCATATAAACAGTGGGCAGCAGAGTAAGCCTTGAAATATTGAAGTCACATCATATAAACAGTGGGCGACAGAATAAGCCTTGGACTATTGACGTCACATTATATAAACAGTGGGCGACAGAGTAAGCCTTGGACAATTGACGTCACATCATATAAACATTGGACGGCAGAATAAGCCTTTGACTATTGAAGTCACATCATATAAACAGTGGGCGGCAGAGTAAGCCTTGAACTATTGACGTCACATCATATAAACGGTGGGCAGCAGAGTAAGCCTAGGACTATTGACATCACATCATATAAACAGTGGGCAGCAGAGTAAGCCTTAGACTATTGACGTCACATCATATAAACAGTGGGCAGCAGAGTAAGCCTTGGACTATTGACGTCACATCATATAAACAGTGGGCGACAGAATAAGCCTTTGACGATTGAAGTCACATCATATAAACAGTGGGCGGCAGAATAAGCCTTGGACTATTGACGTCACATCATATAAACAGTGGGCAGCAGAGTAAGCCTTGAACTATTGACGTCACATCATATAAACAGTGGGCGACAGAGTAAGCCTTGGACTATTGACGTCACATCATGGAAACAGTGGGCAGCAGAGTAAGCTTTGGACTATTGACGTCACATCATATAAACAGTGGGCGACAGAATAAGCCTTTGACGATTGAAGTCACATCATATAAACAGTGGGCAGCAGCAGAGTAAGCCTTGAACTATTGACGTCACATCATATAAACAGTGGGCGACAGAGTAAGCCTTGGACTATTGACGTCACATCATATAAACAGTGGGCAGCAGAGTAAGCCTTGGACTATTGACGTCACATCATATAAACAGTGGGCGACAGAATAAGCCTTTGACGATTGAAGTCACATCATATAAACAGTGGGCAGCAGAGTAAGCCTTGAACTATTGACGTCACATCATATAAACAGTGGGCGACAGAGTAAGCCTTGGACTATTGACGTCACATCATATAAACAGTGGGCAGCAGAGTAAGCCTTGGACTATTGACGTCACATCATATAAACAGTGGGCGACAGAATAAGCCTTTGACGATTGAAGTCACATCATATAAACAGTGGGCGGCAGAATAAGCCTTGGACTATTGACGTCACATCAAATAAACAGTGGGCGACAGAGTAAGCCTTGGACTATCGACGTCACATCATATAAAAAAGTGGGCAGCAGAGTAAGCCTTGGACTATCGACGTCACATCATATAAACAGTGGGCAGCAGAGTAAGCCTTGGACTCTTGACGTCACATCATATAAACAGTGGGCGACAGAATAAGCCTTTGACGATTGAAGTCACATCATATAAACAGTGGGCAGCAGAGTAAGCCTAGGACTATTGACGTCACATCATATAAACAGTGGGCAGCAGAGTAAGCCTTGGACTATTGACGTCACATCATAGAAACAGTGGGCAGCAGAATAAGCCTTGGACTATTGACGTCACATTATATAAACAGTGGGCAGCAGAGTAAGCCTTGGACTATTGACGTCACATCATATAAACAGTGGGGAGCAGAATAAGCCTTGGACTATTGACGTCACATCATATACACATTGGACGGCAGAGTAAGCCTAGGACTATTGACATCACATCATATAAACAGTGGGCAGCAGAGTAAGTCTTAGACTATTGACGTCACATCATATAAACAGTGGGCAGCAGAGTAAGCCTTGGACTATTGACGTCACATCAAATACACATTAGACGGCAGAGTAAGCATTTGACGATTGAAGTCACATCATATAAACATTGGACGGCAGAGTAAGCCTTGGACTATTGACGTCACATCATATAAACAGTGGGCGACAGAGTAAGCCTTGGACTATTGACGTCACATCATATAAACAGTGGGCAGCAGAGTAAGCCTTGGACTATTGACGTCACGTCATATAAACAGTGGGCGACAGAATAAGCCTTTGACGATTGAAGTCACATTATATAAACAGTGGGCAGCAGAGTAAGCCTTGAACTATTGACGTCACATCATATAAACAGTGGGCGACAGAGTAAGCCTTGGACTATTGACGTCACATCATATAAACAGTGGGCAGCAGAGTAAGCCTTGGACTATTGACGTCACGTCATATAAACAGTGGGCGACAGAATAACCCTTTGACGGTTGAAGTCACATCATATAAACAGTGGGCGGCAGAATACGCCTTGGACTATTGAAGTCACATCATATAAACAGTGGGCTACAGAGTAAGCCTTGGACCATTGACGTCACATCATATAAACAGTGGGCGGCAGAGTAAGCCTTGAACTATTGACGTCACATCATATAAACAGTGGGAAGCAGAGTAAGCCTTGGACTATTGACGTCACATTATATAAACAGTGGGCGACAGAGTAAGCCTTTGACGATTGAAGTCACATCATATAAACAGTGGGCAGCAGAGTAAGCCTTGGTCTATTGACATCATATCATATAAACAGTGGGCAGCAGAGTAAGCCTTGAACTATTGAAGTCACATCATATAAACAGTGGGCGACAGAATAAGCCTTGGGCTATTGACGTCACATCATATAAACAGTGGGCAGCAGAGTAAGTCTTGAACTCTCGACATCACATCATATAAACAGTGGGCAGCAGAGTAAGCCTTGGACTATCGACGTCACATCATATAAACAGTGGGCAGCAGAGTAAGCTTTGGACTATTGACGTCACATCATATAAACAGTGGGCGACAGAATAAGCCTTTGACGATTGAAGTCACAGCATATAAACAGTGGGCAGCAGAGTAAGCCTTGAACTATTGACGTCACATCATATAAACAGTGGGCGACAGAGTAAGCCTTGGACTATTGACGTCACATCATATAAACAGTGGGCAGCAGAGTAAGCCTTGGACTATTGACGTCACATCATATAAACAGTGGGCGACAGAATAAGCCTTTGACGATTGAAGTCACATCATATAAACAGTGGGCGGCAGCATAAGCCTTGGACTATTGACGTCACATCATATAAACAGTGGGCGACAGAGTAAGCCTTGGACTATCGACGTCACATCATATAAAAAAGTGGGCAGCAGAGTAAGCCTTGGACTATCGACGTCACATCATATAAACAGTGGGCAGCAGAGTAAGCCTTGGACTCTTGACGTCACATCATATAAACAGTGGGCGACAGAATAAGCCTTTGACGATTGAAGTCACATCATATAAACAGTGGGCAGCAGAGTAAGCCTAGGACTATTGACGTCACATCATATAAACAGTGGGCAGCAGAGTAAGCCTTGGACTATTGACGTCACATCATAGAAACAGTGGGCAGCAGAATAAGCCTTGGACTATTGACGTCACATTATATAAACAGTGGGCAGCAGAGTAAGCCTTGGACTATTGACGTCACATCATATAAACAGTGGGGAGCAGAATAAGCCTTGGACTATTGACGTCACATCAAATACACATTGGACGGCAGAGTAAGCCTAGGACTATTGACATCACATCATATAAACAGTGGGCAGCAGAGTAAGCCTTAAACTATTGACGTCACATCATATAAACAGTGGGCAGCAGAGTAAGCCTTGGACTATTGACGTCACATCAAATACACATTGGACGGCAGAGTAAGCATTTGACGATTGAAGTCACATCATATAAACATTGGACGGCAGAGTAAGCCTTTGACTATTGACGTCACATCATATAAACAGTGGGCGACAGAGTAAGGCTTGGACTATTGACGTCACATCATATAAACAGTGGGCAGCAGAGTAAGCCTTGGACTATTGACGTCACGTCATATAAACAGTGGGCGACAGAATAAGCCTTTGACGATTGAAGTCACATTATATAAACAGTGGGCAGCAGAGTAAACCTTGAACTATTGACGTCACATCATATAAACAGTGGGCGACAGAGTAAGCCTTGGACTATTGACGTCACATCATATAAACAGTGGGCAGCAGAGTAAGCCTTGGACTATTGACGTCACGTCATATAAACAGTGGGCGACAGAATAACCCTTTGACGATTGAAGTCACATCATATAAACAGTGGGCGGCAGAATACGCCTTGGACTATTGAAGTCACATCATATAAACAGTGGGAAGCAGAGTAAGCCTTGGACTATTGACGTCACATTATATAAACAGTGGGCGACAGAGTAAACCTTTGACGATTGAAGTCACATCATATAAACAGTGGGCAGCAGAGTAATCCTTGAACTATTGACATCACATCATATAAACAGTGGGCAGCAGAGTAAGCCTTGAACTATTGACGTCACATCATATAAACAGTGGGCAGCAGAGTAAGCCTTGGACTATTGACGTCACATCATATAAACATTGGACGGCAGAGTAAGCCTTCGACTATGGACGTCACATCATATAAACAGTGGGCAGCAGAGTAAGCCTGGAACTATTGACGTCACATCATATAAACAGTGGGCGACAGAGTAAGCCTTGGACTATTGACGTCACGTCATATAAACAGTGGGCAGCAGAGTAAGCCTTGGACTATTGACGTCACATCATAAAAACAGTGGGCGACAGAATAAGCCTTTGACGATTGAAGTCACATCATATAAACAGTGGGCAGCAGAGTAAGCCTTGAACTATTGACGTCACATCATATAAACAGTGGGCGACAGAATAACCCTTTGACGATTGAAGTCACATCATATAAACAGTGGGCGGCAGAATACGCCTTGGACGATTGAAGTCACATCATATAAACGGTGGGCAGCAGAGTAAGCCTTGAACTATTGACGTCACATCATATAAACAGTGGGCAGCAGAGTAAGCCTTGAACTATTGACGTCACATCATATAAACAGTGGGCAGCAGAGTAATCCTTGGACTATTGACGTCACATCATATAAACATTGGACGGCAGAGTAAGCCTTGGACTATTGAAGTCACATCATATAAACAGTGGGCAGCAGCAGAGTAAGCCTTGAACTATTGACGTCACATCATATAAACAGTGGGCGACAGAGTAAGCCTTGGACTATTGACGTCACATCATATAAACAGTGGGCAGCAGAGTAAGCCTTGGACTATTGACGTCACATCATATAAACAGTGGGCGACAGAATAAGCCTTTGACGATTGAAGTCACATCATATAAACAGTGGGCGGCAGAATAAGCCTTGGACTATTGACGTCACATCATATAAACAGTGGGCGACAGAGTAAGCCTTGGACTATTGACGTCACATCATATAAATAGTGGGCGGCAGAGTAAGCCTTGGACTATTGACGTCACATCATATAAACAGTGGGCAGCAGAGTAAGCCTTGGACTATTAACGTCACATTATATAAACAGTAGGCGACAGAGTAAGCCTTTGACGATTGAATTCACATCATATAAACAGTGGGCGACAGAGTAAGCCTTGGACTATTGACGTCACATCATATAAACAGTGGGCGACAGAATAAGCCTTTGACGATTGAAGTCACATCATATAAACAGTGGGCAGCAGAGTAAGCCTTGGACTATTGACGTCACATCATGTAAACAGTGGGCAGCAGAGTAAGCCTTGGACTATTGACGTCACATCATGTAAACAGTGGGAGACAGAATAAGCCTTTGACGATTGAAGTCACATCATATAAACAGTGGGCAGCAGAGTAAGCCTTGGACTATTGACGTCACATCATATAAACATTGGGCAGCAGAGTAAGCCTTGGACAATTGACGTCACATCATATAAACAGTGGGCGACAGAATAAGCCTTTGACGATTGAAGTCACATCATATAAACAGTGGGCGGCAGAATAAGCCTTGGACTATTGACGTCACATCATATAAACAGTGGGCGACAGAATAAGCCTTTGACGATTGAAGTCACATCATATAAACAGTGGGCGGCAGAATAAGCCTTGGACTATTGACGTCACATCATATAAACAGTGGGCGACAGAGTAAGCCTTGGACTATTGACGTCACATCATATAAACAGTGGGCAGCAGAGTAAGCCTTGGACTATTAACGTCACATTATATAAACAGTAGGCGACAGAGTAAGCCTTTGACGATTGAATTCACATCATATAAACAGTGGGCGACAGAGTAAGCCTTGGACTATTGACGTCACATCATATAAACAGTGGGCGACAGAATAAGCCTTTGACGATTGAAGTCACATCATATAAACAGTGGGCAGCAGAGTAAGCCTTGGACTATTGACGTCACATCATGTAAACAGTGGGCAGCAGAGTAAGCCTTGGACTATTGACGTCACATCATGTAAACAGTGGGAGACAGAATAAGCCTTTGACGATTGAAGTCACATCATATAAACAGTGGGCGGCAGAATAAGCCTTGGACTATTGACGTCACATCATATAAACAGTGGGCGACAGAGTAAGCCTTGGACTATTGACGTCACATCATATAAACAGTGGGCAGCAGAGTAAGCCTTGGACTATTAACGTCACATTATATAAACAGTAGGCGACAGAGTAAGCCTTTGACGATTGAATTCACATCATATAAACAGTGGGCGACAGAGTAAGCCTTGGACTATTGACGTCACATCATATAAACAGTGGGCGACAGAATAAGCCTTTGACGATTGAAGTCACATCATATAAACAGTGGGCAGCAGAGTAAGCCTTGGACTATTGACGTCACATCATGTAAACAGTGGGCAGCAGAGTAAGCCTTGGACTATTGACGTCACATCATGTAAACAGTGGGAGACAGAATAAGCCTTTGACGATTGAAGTCACATCATATAAACAGTGGGCAGCAGAGTAAGCCTTGGACTATTGACGTCACATCATATAAACATTGGGCAGCAGAGTAAGCCTTGGACAATTGACGTCACATCATATAAACAGTGGGCTGCAGAATAAGCCTTGGACTATTGACGTCACATCATATAAACAGTGGGCAGCAGAGTAAGCCTTGGACTATTGACGTCACATCATATAAACATTAGACGGCAGAGTAAGCCTTGGACTATTGACGTCACATCATATAAACAGTGGGCAGAAGAGTAAGCCTTGGACTATTGATGTCACATCATATAAACTGTGGGCAGCAGATTAAGCCTTGAACTATCGACGTCACATCATATAAACAGTGGGCAGCAGAGTAAGCCTTGGACTATTGAAGTCATATCATATAAACAGTGGGCGGCAGAGTAAGCCTTGAACTATTTACGTCACATCATATAAACAGTGGGCAGCAGAGTAAGCCTAGGACTATTGAAGCCACATCATCAAAACAGTGGGCAGCAGAATAAGCCTTGGACTATTGACATCACATCATATAAACAGTGGGCAGCAGAGTAAGCCTTGAACTATTGGCGTCACATCATATAAACAGTGGGAAGCAGAGTAAGCCTTGGACAATTGACGTCACATCATATAAACAGTGGGCAGCAGAGTAAGCCTTGAAATATTGAAGTCACATCATATAAACAGTGGGCGACAGAATAAGCCTTGGACTATTGACGTCACATTATATAAACAGTGGGCGACAGAGTAAGCCTTGGACAATTGACGTCACATCATATAAACATTGGACGGCAGAATAAGCCTTTGACTATTGAAGTCACATCATATAAACAGTGGGCGGCAGAGTAAGCCTTGAACTATTGACGTCACATCATATAAACGGTGGGCAGCAGAGTAAGCCTAGGACTATTGACATCACATCATATAAACAGTGGGCAGCAGAGTAAGCCTTAGACTATTGACGTCACATCATATAAACAGTGGGCAGCAGAGTAAGCCTTGGACTATTGACGTCACATCATATAAACAGTGGGCGACAGAATAAGCCTTTGACGATTGAAGTCACATCATATAAACAGTGGGCGGCAGAATAAGCCTTGGACTATTGACGTCACATCATATAAACAGTGGGCAGCAGAGTAAGCCTTGAACTATTGACGTCACATCATATAAACAGTGGGCGACAGAGTAAGCCTTGGACTATTGACGTCACATCATGGAAACAGTGGGCAGCAGAGTAAGCTTTGGACTATTGACGTCACATCATATAAACAGTGGGCGACAGAATAAGCCTTTGACGATTGAAGTCACATCATATAAACAGTGGGCAGCAGCAGAGTAAGCCTTGAACTATTGACGTCACATCATATAAACAGTGGGCGACAGAGTAAGCCTTGGACTATTGACGTCACATCATATAAACAGTGGGCAGCAGAGTAAGCCTTGGACTATTGACGTCACATCATATAAACAGTGGGCGACAGAATAAGCCTTTGACGATTGAAGTCACATCATATAAACAGTGGGCGGCAGAATAAGCCTTGGACTATTGACGTCACATCATATAAACAGTGGGCGACAGAGTAAGCCTTGGACTATTGACGTCACATCATATAAATAGTGGGCGGCAGAGTAAGCCTTGGACTATTGACGTCACATCATATAAACAGTGGGCAGCAGAGTAAGCCTTGGACTATTAACGTCACATTATATAAACAGTAGGCGACAGAGTAAACCTTTGACGATTGAATTCACATCATATAAACAGTGGGCGACAGAGTAAGCCTTGGACTATTGACGTCACATCATATAAACAGTGGGCGACAGAATAAGCCTTTGACGATTGAAGTCACATCATATAAACAGTGGGCAGCAGAGTAAGCCTTGGACTATTGACGTCACATCATGTAAACAGTGGGCAGCAGAGTAAGCCTTGGACTATTGACGTCACATCATGTAAACAGTGGGAGACAGAATAAGCCTTTGACGATTGAAGTCACATCATATAAACAGTGGGCAGCAGAGTAAGCCTTGGACTATTGACGTCACATCATATAAACATTGGGCAGCAGAGTAAGCCTTGGACAATTGACGTCACATCATATAAACAGTGGGCGACAGAATAAGCCTTTGACGATTGAAGTCACATCATATAAACAGTGGGCGGCAGAATAAGCCTTGGACTATTGACGTCACATCATATAAACAGTGGGCGACAGAATAAGCCTTTGACGATTGAAGTCACATCATATAAACAGTGGGCGGCAGAATAAGCCTTGGACTATTGACGTCACATCATATAAACAGTGGGCGACAGAGTAAGCCTTGGACTATTGACGTCACATCATATAAATAGTGGGCGGCAGAGTAAGCCTTGGACTATTGACGTCACATCATATAAACAGTGGGCAGCAGAGTAAGCCTTGGACTATTAACGTCACATTATATAAACAGTAGGCGACAGAGTAAGCCTTTGACGATTGAAGTCACATCATATAAACAGTGGGCAGCAGAGTAAGCCTTGGACTATTGACGTCACATCATGTAAACAGTGGGCAGCAGAGTAAGCCTTGGACTATTGACGTCACATCATGTAAACAGTGGGAGACAGAATAAGCCTTTGACGATTGAAGTCACATCATATAAACAGTGGGCAGCAGAGTAAGCCTTGGACTATTGACGTCACATCATATAAACATTGGGCAGCAGAGTAAGCCTTGGACAATTGACGTCACATCATATAAACAGTGGGCTGCAGAATAAGCCTTGGACTATTGACGTCACATCATATAAACAGTGGGCAGCAGAGTAAGCCTTGGACTATTGACGTCACATCATATAAACATTAGACGGCAGAGTAAGCCTTGGACTATTGACGTCACATCATATAAACAGTGGGCAGAAGAGTAAGCCTTGGACTATTGATGTCACATCATATAAACTGTGGGCAGCAGATTAAGCCTTGAACTATCGACGTCACATCATATAAACAGTGGGCAGCAGAGTAAGCCTTGGACTATTGAAGTCATATCATATAAACAGTGGGCGGCAGAGTAAGCCTTGAACTATTTACGTCACATCATATAAACAGTGGGCAGCAGAGTAAGCCTAGGACTATTGAAGCCACATCATCAAAACAGTGGGCAGCAGAATAAGCCTTGGACTATTGACATCACATCATATAAACAGTGGGCAGCAGAGTAAGCCTTGGACTATTGACGTCACATCATATAAACAGTGGGCGACAGAATAAGCCTTTGACGATTGAAGTCACATCATATAAACAGTGGGCAGCAGAGTAAGCCTTGGACTATTGACGTCACATCATGTAAACAGTGGGCAGCAGAGTAAGCCTTGGACTATTGACGTCACATCATGTAAACAGTGGGAGACAGAATAAGC
The DNA here is from genome assembly GCA_034401795.1 of Chaetoderma sp. LZ-2023a. Taxonomy (NCBI): domain Eukaryota; kingdom Metazoa; phylum Mollusca; class Caudofoveata; order Chaetodermatida; family Chaetodermatidae; genus Chaetoderma; species Chaetoderma sp. LZ-2023a. Next base: position 44,069 of record JAVVLW010000929.1, read on the forward strand.
CTTTGACGATTGAAGTCACATCATATAAACAGTGGGCAGCAGAGTAAGCCTTGGACTATTGACGTCACATCATATAAACATTGGGCAGCAGAGTAAGCCTTGGACAATTGACGTCACATCATATAAACAGTGGGCTGCAGAATAAGCCTTGGACTATTGACGTCACATCATATAAACAGTGGGCAGCAGAGTAAGCCTTGGACTATTGACGTCACATCATATAAACATTAGACGGCAGAGTAAGCCTTGGACTATTGACGTCACATCATATAAACAGTGGGCAGAAGAGTAAGCCTTGGACTATTGATGTCACATCATATAAACTGTGGGCAGCAGATTAAGCCTTGAACTATCGACGTCACATCATATAAACAGTGGGCAGCAGAGTAAGCCTTGGACTATTGAAGTCATATCATATAAACAGTGGGCGGCAGAGTAAGCCTTGAACTATTTACGTCACATCATATAAACAGTGGGCAGCAGAGTAAGCCTAGGACTATTGAAGCCACATCATCAAAACAGTGGGCGGCAGAATAAGCCTTGGACTATTGACGTCACATCATATAAACAGTGGGCGACAGAGTAAGCCTTGGACTATTGACGTCACATCATATAAATAGTGGGCGGCAGAGTAAGCCTTGGACTATTGACGTCACATCATATAAACAGTGGGCAGCAGAGTAAGCCTTGGACTATTAACGTCACATTATATAAACAGTAGGCGACAGAGTAAGCCTTTGACGATTGAATTCACATCATATAAACAGTGGGCGACAGAGTAAGCCTTGGACTATTGACGTCACATCATATAAACAGTGGGCGACAGAATAAGCCTTTGACGATTGAAGTCACATCATATAAACAGTGGGCAGCAGAGTAAGCCTTGGACTATTGACGTCACATCATGTAAACAGTGGGCAGCAGAGTAAGCCTTGGACTATTGACGTCACATCATGTAAACAGTGGGAGACAGAATAAGCCTTTGACGATTGAAGTCACATCATATAAACAGTGGGCAGCAGAGTAAGCCTTGGACTATTGACGTCACATCATATAAACATTGGGCAGCAGAGTAAGCCTTGGACAATTGACGTCACATCATATAAACAGTGGGCTGCAGAATAAGCCTTGGACTATTGACGTCACATCATATAAACAGTGGGCAGCAGAGTAAGCCTTGGACTATTGACGTCACATCATATAAACATTAGACGGCAGAGTAAGCCTTGGACTATTGACGTCACATCATATAAACAGTGGGCAGAAGAGTAAGCCTTGGACTATTGATGTCACATCATATAAACTGTGGGCAGCAGATTAAGCCTTGAACTATCGACGTCACATCATATAAACAGTGGGCAGCAGAGTAAGCCTTGGACTATTGAAGTCATATCATATAAACAGTGGGCGGCAGAGTAAGCCTTGAACTATTTACGTCACATCATATAAACAGTGGGCAGCAGAGTAAGCCTAGGACTATTGAAGCCACATCATCAAAACAGTGGGCAGCAGAATAAGCCTTGGACTATTGACATCACATCATATAAACAGTGGGCAGCAGAGTAAGCCTTGAACTATTGACGTCACATCATATAAACAGTGGGAAGCAGAGTAAGCCTTGGACAATTGACGTCACATCATATAAACAGTGGGCAGCAGAGTAAGCCTTGAAATATTGAAGTCACATCATATAAACAGTGGGCGACAGAATAAGCCTTGGACTATTGACGTCACATTATATAAACAGTGGGCGACAGAGTAAGCCTTGGACAATTGACGTCACATCATATAAACATTGGACGGCAGAATAAGCCTTTGACTATTGAAGTCACATCATATAAACAGTGGGCGGCAGAGTAAGCCTTGAACTATTGACGTCACATCATATAAACGGTGGGCAGCAGAGTAAGCCTTGGACTATTGACGTCACATCATATAAACAGTGGGCAGCAGAGTAAGCCTTGAACTATTGACGTCACATCATATAAACAGTGGGCAGCAGAGTAAGCCTTGGACTATTGACGTCACATCATATAAACAGTGGGCGACAGAGTGAGCCTTTGACGATTGAAGTCACATCATATAAACAGTGGGCAGCAGAGTAAGCCTTGGACTATTGACGTCACATCATATAAACAGTGGGCGGCAGAGTAAGCCTTGAACTATTGACGTCAACTCATATAAACAGTGGGAAGCAGAGTAAGCCTTGGACTATTGACGTCACCTCATATAAACAGTGGGCGACAGAATAAGCATTGGACTAT
>JAVVLW010000930.1:0-41027 GCA_034401795.1 Chaetoderma sp. LZ-2023a
GCATGACACGTGTGTTCCCAATTGTGGCAAATGAGTACTGAAAATGAACTCCTTAGGGCGTCCCGTTTCAGGCACCCATTCCAATTATGCAAATGAGGGCTGAAAAAGGATTCCTCACTCCTCAGTCTAGAACTATAAAGGGTCTGCAGTCTGCAACTCCTAAGCACCGAGACTACAGAAAACCTATAAGGTTGCTTAATTGTGTTAAAATTTGGGCCGAATGGAGTCAGTTTTGTGTACGAAGGTCAAGTCTGGTAATTCAGAATTTTGTCCCTCACCACGACTGCATACACTGCATTTTCATTCGTTGGGTGTCATCGGTACCAATTCACCAGTTTATCCATCTGCAGGTCCAGTTTGATGTCTTGTTCTTACGTGTTTGGGGGAGGGGATCTCGTTCTTGTGTCTATGGAATCAGATAAAGTAGTCTTACTACTCTCTTCCTTTTCAGGAACTAGAACAGGAACTAATACTCTAGTATTCCTCTTCAAATACTCAGGAATATTGGAGAATGAAGAGATATTGTCTCTTTCACAAGCACCTATCTGCTCATGCAGTCATTTCTATAGTAGTGACCTTCATCAACAAGCAGGGCAGTTGAGGTTATCATATTTTGTCTGGAGTCTTGGTCTTCCTCCTGCGGTGGAGATGTCAGCAAAACTTTCAGCAGCTCACATTCCAGGTAGAATGATTTTCCTTGTAGCTCATTTATTACATCCCATTAAGTTTCTACTCAGTATAGTGTCCAGATTTGATGTTCATATTCTTCCTCCAGGCTAGGCTCTGGCGGTAGATGCTCTGGCCCAGTCATAGACTTCACATTTTTTTTTTAATTATCTTCAATTTAACTTTCTAGTGCCAATTGTATTTAAGAACTTTTGTCAGCGGTTTCTAGTATAATTGTCTTTAAGAACTTTTGTCAGCAATGTATTATCCCTTTAATCACTCCTGCTTGGCCCAATGAGAGTTATTCAGTGGATCTCGTAGTCCTCTTTGTGGAAATCCAAAGCGTCTTACCAATTTTGCTGATTTTCTATCTCGTTTAACAGCAGCTTTCAGTTCATCATTCCACAAATCTTCAATATGTATATATGGTATTTTCCAAGAGACCTGTTTTTCAGAAATTGATTTTTTGTCTGAACTTTAGTATTCTTAATCAATTCAAACTATCTGTTACAGGAGAATTTACCAGAGTATATTTAAGGTTTTCAAATGGTTGTTAGAACAGCACATTATCTCGCCCGATTCTGCATCCCATCATCAAGTCATAGATTCATGGCATATTTTTTGATGATTTAAATCCCTGTATGCTGGGGTGGTGTTATCGTTTTCACTAGCATCTATCCTTCTTTGTTTTCTAGAAGCCGGTTTGAGAGTTATTAAGTATTTACATCATTTATCCATGGTACCGGTATTTTTAGGGTATAGCACAAAGGCAAATACCTATAATAAATTCCTCTATTAATTCATTCTTGGGTCCATCTGTTTAATTGTATAACTCTGAAATCATTCTTTTTGTACTAGCGGCCGAGTTTGTTAGATGGCATTTTGATATTCATATTCTTTTTGGGAATGATCTTTTCTAGGTGGTAGGAGAGCTGGCCTCATTCTTTGCCCTTGAAGAGATCTTATATATATAAAACCTAATTAATTGTTTTCAATCCTTTCCGAAAACTATGCCCATTTAAAATATCTTTTTGAAACACCGTTCAGGTTACTTATGCAAATTTGTTTAGTAAGCGCGCATCTCATCAACTGGATTACAGACACCATTAATCGACACTAGAATGTAGCTCCAGGAGACACTCAGTAAGTGTTAAGGCACACGATGTTCGTGGTATGGCCTTCTCCTTCGCATTCTATGCAGATCTACCGTTCAGATTACTTATGCGAATTTGTTTAGTAAGCGCGCATCTCATCAACTGGATTACAGACACCATTAATTGACACTAGAATGTATCTCCAGGAGACACTCAGTTTGTGTTAAGGCACACGATGTTCGTGGTATGGCCTTCTCCTTCGCATTCTATGCAGATCTATCAGTGGACGACATTATGTAAGTTGCAGTATAAATGTCAGATTCTACATTATTTTTATCTGAAAGATCAGATTCAATTCACAATCTGACATTTCTCGTTTCGCCACTCAAACCTAGGCTCAATTACCTAGATTCTTTAGTCAGCCGTCTTCTTCACCATCTCACGGCTGTTTTTAAATTCTCTTTGCTGAGATTTTCTAATTATCATTATATTATTGTATTTTATTTCGAACATTTGTTTGTTCGTGCTATTTCAGCACTTCAGCGATTTAGTTGGTTTTAGTATTTTTGGTGATTAACCTTTCATTCCTGATTTGCAATTTACCAACCCACCTAGTATTTGGGCTCTGACCAATTCTGTGTTTTAGCAAACAGTGAATTGAGTGGCTTAGTATTTTTGTTGTGTTACAAAACGACCCAGACGTATATATACTGGTCTGGCGTTTTGTTAGCTTACTAAAATACTTACCACTCAATTCACTGGGGCCCACCTCAGCCACCCCGCATCGTTAAATTGCAAATCATTAAAAATTTGTGGAATTAATTAATGACGGCTTGGACTCGGTCGCATGCATAGTAGCATAAGTGCGCATGCTCACAGACTCGTTTATATGTTCTCTATAGGAATAGAGGAACCGGTTCCCTAGAGCAATGACTGCTATAGGGTTAAAGAGATACTATCAAGACTACCCAATGGAGGGATGTATCTCTGCTAAACTTGTTTCAAGGGAACCTACACCATGGGAATGAATAGGTTAAAATTTTCTGAGATATCTAAGTCAGGTGACTTTTAGCAAACAGTGAATTGAGTGGTAAGTATTTTAGTAAGCTAACAAAACGCCAGACCAGTATATATACGTCTGGGTCGTTCTCAAATTGTTCTGGATTGATCGTGATCAGATAGTTCAGAATTTTCCAAAAACGGCGCCCTGTTTTCAGGCCAAAAATTAAAGATAGTAATCTTTTGATAGACATTTGGGGAGCTAATAACTGATAACATATACTACATGTATTAGAAAACCTTGTCACTGCATTATAGAGTTTAAAAAGTTGAACTGAAACTGTTAACTGCTAATAAATTTCAGCAAATCAATAAAATACATACCTTCCAAAACAGGTCTCAATTTCATTATAAAGCTATTAGTGCTAAGTAGTCTATCTATCAGTGTCCCAGCTCTTAGCACTGCAATAAATCTATGGTTCTTCATGTGACACCCAAACTATCTTGTCTGTCTTGCTCTCCCTCTCATTGATTAATGGAAATAGTAATATTATTAATATGCTATTAATTCAGGAGCGGTATTGGGTGCATTTGCTTATCAGACTCTAGTGACCGCCTCCTTGTTTAGGTTCTAGGCTTCTGTTTGCTAAATAACCCTCGTTTCCTGTCCCTAATCTAGTGACAGGTAGTCAGCTGGCCACCTGTGGGTGATGCATGGCTTCTTATTTTTGCATTTCCCACACATGTACCTAGCTCATGAATATTGATGAGGGTCGCTGTGACCCTATCACAAGGCGACTGTGCCCAAGGCACGTGCCTTGCTCTTCTCCTCTTGCCCAGGACATCCAATAGTTTTTAGCTCACCTGGCCAGAATGGTCAAGTGAACTTATGGCATGGCGACCGTCCATCATCCAGCGTCCGGCTATCCATCCATCAGTCAACTTTTGCTTAAAAGCACTACTCCTCATTAACCGCTTGGCAGATTTCAACCTAATTTGGCTGGAAGGACCCTATGGGTGTAGGCTTCAGAACTTCTATACAGAATCTTGATTGGTCAATTTTTTCGGTGGGCGTCTTGAATATTCCGAAAAATTGCGGGAAATCGTTTAAAACGTTACTCCTAATTAACTGCTCGGGCAATTTCAACCAGGCTTCGCTGGGAGAATAGTACGCGGGAAATTTCTGGAAAGCACCTAAAAGATTACTTCTCGATAACCAGTGGGCCGATTTCAATCAAACGTGGATGAAAGAACCCTAGCATGGTATCCATTGTTTAAAACGCTACTCCTCATTATCTGCGTGAGCAATTTCAACCAAACTTGGCTGGAAGGATACTAGTCTGGTTGGTTTGAAAATATGTATTCCAAATTTTGATTGGTAAATTTTTCCGCCAGCCATTTGAATCTTCTGAAAATTTCTGTAAATCACTTAAAAGCCTACTCCTCGATAACCACTGGACCGATTTCAACCAAACTTGAATGGAATAACCATAGCCTAGTATGCTTCAGAACCTGTATACAGAATTTTGATTGGTCAATTTTTCCAGCAACCATCTTGGATTTTCTGAGAAATCGTTTAAAACGCTACTCCTCATTAACTGCTTGAGCAATTTCAAGAAGATACTAGGCTTGTAGATTTCAGATCTCATATACAGAATTTTAATTAGTCCATTTTCTGGTGGCCATCTTGGATTTTCTGACAATTTTGGGAAATCAGTTAAAAGGCTACTACTCATTAACCGCTTGAACGAGTTCAAGCAAACTCGGCTGGAAGGACCTTGTATACAGAATATTGATTGGTCAATTTGTTCGGTGGACATCCTGAATTTTCTCAACAATGCCTGAAAATCGTCTACTCATTAACTACTTGGCCGATTTCAACCAGACTGGATGGAACGAGCCTAGGACGGAGGGTTTAGAAGATGCATATAGAATTTTAATTGGTAAATTTTTCCCGCGCCCGTTTTAGATTTTCTTAATATTTTGTGAAATCAGTTAAAAGGTTATTCATTAAATGCTTGGCCAATTTCGACCAAACTCAACTAGAAGAACCCTAGGCCTGTATGCTTCAGAACTCATATACAGAATTTTGACGGCTTAATTTTGATGGTGGGTTTTCGATAAATGGGAATTCATATAAAATGCTACTCCTCATTAATCGCTTGGGCAATTTAAACTAATTCTGGCTGGAAGGATCCTATTGTCATAGCCTCTAGAAATTGTATTCAGAATTTTGATAGGTCAATGTTTTGACAGCAATCTCTGATTTTCTGAAAGTTTTCCGGAACCATTTAAAATTGGTACTCCTTCAATCAATAACCCAATTTCAACAAAACTTGGGTGGAATGGTCCTATGACGGTAGGCTTCAACATATTAAACAAGAGTCTTGATTGGTCAATTTTTTGCTGACAATCTTGGATTTTCCGAAAATCATCCATCATGTAAATTTAAATGTAAATGGTTTAATTATGGTAATAGTCCAGGTGAATGCCACACGCCCTTGGACCTCTTGTTTCTATTCGCGAGTGATGTGGATATACGCGCATCCTCAGATCAGTTTTGTATCCGCTACTATTTACACGCTTTCTGATAGATTTATTAGCTCACCTGGCCTGAAAGGCCAAGTGAGCTTATGTCGTGGCGACCATCCGTCGTGTGTCCGTCGTCTGTCCGTCCGTCAACTTTTCCTTTAAACGACTTCTTCTCAAGAACCGCGAGGCCAATTTCAATTATATTTGGCAGGATGCATCCTTAGGGCATAGGGATCCAAGAATGGGGCAAAGGAAGCCGATCAGCCAATTAGGCCGGTAGTGATCTTGGATTTTGGCCGATTTTTAGAAACGTCTTTAAAAATCTTCTCCGAAACCGCTTGAGGTATTGAAGGAAACCTCATGAAATATGATCTAGGGCAAGAGCTCAACCAAATTTGTTCAAGGGAACTTAATTGGTCAAATAGTTCAGCGGCCATCTTGGTTGACCTAGTTTTAGCGAAAATAACTTTTTCTCCAGAACCGCTGAAGGGATCAGGCCGAAATATGGCAGATATGATTATGGACTAAGGGCCAGTAAAGTTTGTTCAAGAGAAGTTGATCCTTCAAAAAACATGGCCACCGTGGGCCAATCAAAATGTGGCGTATTTGGCGAACATATTGGATTTTTTTATTTGATGGATTTTGAGGCAAAATTGGTTCTATATATGTTTTTGGGTATTCTGAGCTCAAATTTGCAATTTTCGAAACTGTCGGATAAACGGTTTGGCGGCTAACTTGGATAATTTTCTCGTCAAAAGCTCCCATGCTAAAGCAATGGGAAATTTAAAATGTTTTCTCGAGAACTACCAGGCCGATTTCAATTATATTTGGCAGGAAGCATCCTTAGGGCATAAGGATCCAAGTTTGTTCAAATGAACCCGATTGACCAATTTTCCCAGCGGGCATTTTGGATTTCGGGCAATTTCAGGAAATGTCAAAAAATCTCCAAAACCGCTGAGGGGATTGATGCAAATCTCATGAAATATGATCTAGGGCAAGAGCTGAACCAAGTTTGTTCAAGGGAACTTGATTGGTCAAATGGTTCGGTGGCCATCTTGGTTGACCCTAGTTGTAGCGAAAATGACTTCTTCTCCAGAACCGCTGAAGGGATCAGGCCAAAATTTGGCAGATATGATTACGGACTAAGGGCCAGTAAAGTTTGTTCAAGAGAAGTTGATCCTTCAAAAAACATGGCCACCGTGGGCCGATCAAAATGTGGCGTGTTTGGCTAACATATTGGATTTTTTTATTTGTTGGATTTTGAGGCAAAATTGGTTCTATATATGTTTTTGGGTATCCTGGGCTAAAATTTGCAATTTTCGAAACTGTCGGATAAACGGTTTGGCGGCCATCTTGGATAATTTTTTCATCAAAAGCTCCCATGCTAAAGCAATGGGAAATTTTTTATGTTTTCTCGAGAACTACCAGGCCGATTTCAATTATATTTGGCAGGAAGCATCCTTAGGGCATAAGGATCCAAGTCTGTTCAAATGAACCCGATCGACCAATTTTCCCAGCGGGCATATTGAATTTCGGGCAATTTCAGGAAATGTAAAAAAATCTCCATAACCGCTGAGGGGATTGATGCAAATCTCATGAAATATGATCTAGGGCAAGAGCTGAACCAAGTTTGTTCAAGGGAACTTGATTGGTCAAATGGTTCGGCGGCCATCTTGGTTGACCCTAGTTGTAGCGAAAATTACTTCATCTCCAGAACCGCTGAAGGGATCGGGCGGAAATATGGCAGATATGATTAGGGCCTAAGGGCCATTAAAGTCTGATCACAAATTTGCAATTTTCGAAACTATCGGATAAACGGTTTGGCGGCCATCTTGGATCATTTTCCCACCAAAAGCTCCCATGCTAAAGTAATGGGAGATTTAAAATGTTTTCTTCTCAAGAACTGCTGGGCCGATTTCAATTATATATGGCAGGAAGCATCCTTAGGGTATAGAGATTGAAGTTTGTTCAAACGAAGCCGATCGTCCGATTGGGCCGGTGGCCATCTTGGATCTTGACCGATTTTTAGAAACGTCTAAAAATCTTCTCCGAAACCGCTTGGGTGATTGATGCAAACCTCATGAAATATGATTTAGAGCAAGTGCTGAACCAAGTTTGTTCAATGGAAATAGATTGGTCAAATGGTTTATGCGGCCATCTTGGTTGACCTAGTTGTAGCGAAAATCACTTCTCCAGAACCGCTGAAGGGATCGGGCCGAAATTTGGCAGATATGATTATTGCCTAAGGGCCATTAAAATTTGTTCAAGAGAAGTTAATCTGTCAAAAAGCATGGCCGCCGTGGGCCAATCAAAATATAGCATGTTTGGCAGCCATATTGGATTTTTTTTATTTGATGGATTTTGAGGCCGAAATTGGTTTTGTATGTGTTTTGGGGTATTCTGAGCTTAAATTTGGAATTTTCGAAACTGTCGGATAAACGGTTTGCCGGCCACTTGGATAATTTTCCCGCCAAATGCTCCCATACTAAAGCAATGGGAAATTTAAAATGTTTTCTCGTATATGAAGACAAACCTGTCTATTACGGGGGTACTTCCAGTGGTCCAGCACATGCGCAGAGAGCAAATCATGTCTTAGACATTTTTGCTATCATACGTGCTTAGGGTATAGCCATCCATACTCAACTATGTGACGTATAATGTGACATCATAAACAATGACATCATGAAAAAGTAGATAAGTATGTCACGAGCGCATAATTGAAGACGGACTATGCATTGTTGTACGAATTGTATGTCTTTACTATTTAATAAATATGCTGTTGAATATTTTGAGACTAATTTGACTGAGCGTTCTTGTTGTCATATGCAACAACAGCAAAGGCAGCAACAGCACCAAGTCAAGTTAGTTGCAAAATATTCAACATCTTACCTATATAGGTTTCAGGAAAGTAATAGTCAGTACATTTGGGGATCGATCGATCCCAACACGGCGAAGTGTTGTTGGAACTTAGCTGGAGGTGGGTGGGGCATAGCTAATACTGGAAAGGTCCATTATTTGAGGTTTCCGTCTATTGCACATTGTATGTCAATGTTTGAACATGATCTGACATTATGGTTTAATGCTCCATTAGATGAAGGCAGCAACAAGTTCCACTCAAATAGTTTTCCAAATAATTAACATGACTTCAATCTTTACGCCCTTTAACACTCATATCAGACAAAAATTACCTCTACAGTGGTCTTGAGAAATGTCCATTTGCAGACCAAGAGAAGACTATTGTTTTTAATTTACCACTGGAATCACTGGCTGGATAACCGAGCCAGTCATTCCAGGAGTAAATTTTTAAAATAGTCTTCCCTTGGTATGCAAATGGGCATTTTCTATGGCAAGATTTAAATTTTTTGAACAGATTTGAGGGTTAAAGGGCTGTCAAGGATTGGTCAAGAAAACTGACAGTTAACTTTGCTAGTGAATCTCCATTTGCAGGCTAAAAGAAAAAAAACTATTTTTGAAAACTTATCACTGGAATCACCGGCGAGACAGTCATTCCATTGATAAATCTTTATAAATAGCCTTCTCTTGGCCAGAATATGGACATTCCTCAAGGCCATTGAAGAGGATGGTTTTGGCGGCTTTACAACTAAATGGTCAATAACAGATTTGATCATAATTATCTCTGACTATGAAGACAAATTGTTCACCCTCAGCATTTCTTCTTATTACTACCGTAGGAAGCATAAGGATAATTGTGATATTGAGATTGTTATCCCTCACTGCGAACTTAACACCTACAACTCTGATCTCAATATTCGATCTATTAGTTGTGTCAATAGCATCTTACTGGTGTACATTTTTCAACAAATTTGGTGGAAGATGGTGCTGTCTACGACAGCACCATCTTCCACCAAATTTGTTGAAAAATGTACACCAGTTCATCTTTTAATTTAATTTGAAAATTACAAATTTTGACATCAGTAGGGTAAGGGTTAACGAGCAAGCTCAATCAGCTAACAACACTGTCATATATACCAGTATTAGCTATGTTTAACCCAGATATCATTGACAGAATCTGAAAACAGTCATTCTCCCATAAATATAAGAGTGGTCTAGCTGGTAGTCAGTAATGGGATTTCACTGCTGGTACTGTAATGGTATAGGGGTTGTATTGATGGCTAGGCTAGGCTGTAACTCAGGTTTGAATGTCCCTGGCTCGGCTTTCTAATGGACACAAGCACAATAATCAGTGTACCCATTTAGAATGAAAAAATATATTTACTTCTACAAGTAAATGGAAATTAAAGGATAAACCTGTCTAAGTACCGGTAATGTTGTTCTAGAAGTTGTCTGTAAACTAAGCTTTTCTTTGCTATGAAAAAGACAGGTTTCGTGTCCGGGCCATATCACTGAAAGTATTTAATCCATGCTCACACTTTCTTTTTAGCAAATAGATTATGGATAGATGACGTGTCAGGATTTAATTTCATCAAATCTCTCCTTGCGTTCACATCAGAAAAAATGTGTCCTTATTCATCAGAGTTATTGCCCTTAAAAGCCGTCCTTCCATCTGTTTCATGTCCGGCTGTCTTTTAGCGATTATGTATGGAGGACATATCATGGTTTACTTTGGAAAAAATTGATCCTTATTCACCAGAGTTATCTCCCTTGAAAGCCGTTCATCCATCCGTTTCATGTCCTGGCATTAACGTATATTCACAATTTATTTTCAGGGAATAGACTTAGGGATTGACGACGTGTCATGATTTAATTTTGGCAAAATCTGCCATTATTCGCCAGAGTTACCTCCCTTGAAAGACTACAATTTGTCCAGATTTTTTTCTGGGTCATATCTCCGTAAGTTTTTCACCTACGCTCGCAATTCTTTTTAGTGGTACAAGTAGTGATAGCCGACGTGTCATAATATAATTCCTGCAAAATCTGTCCTTATTTGTTAGAGTTCTCTCCCTTGAAAGACAAATTTGTTAGAATTTTCATATCCGGACCGTATCTCGGAACATTTTTAATCTACGCTCATAATTTTTGGTCTAGCAAAATAGATTATGCATAGATATGATGTGTCATGATTTCGTTTTGGCAAAATCTCTATATTCGCCAACGTTATCTCCCTTGAAAGACTAAAATTTGTCCAAATTTTCATGTTCATGCCATATCTCGGAAGGTTTTTAACTTACGCTTGCAAATTTTGTGTAGCAAATAGATTATAGATAGCCAAAGAGTCATTGTTTCATTTTGGCAAAATCTGTCAATATTCCCCAGATTTATCTCCCTTGAAAGGCTAAAATTTGTCAAAATTTATCAGAAATAAGTTAATATTGTTTCCAAAACAAAATAAAACATACTGTTCAATATTTTGAGCATAATTGGATTGGAAGACATTGATGCTTAAGGCACAAGGTCTGGCCTTCAATCACCCAATAAAACATGCAAAATTCCGATACTCTGAAAATGATTTTCTGTATATCCTGAAGTATCAGTTTGTATGTGCTTTTAACTGATTGACTGTTGCAAGACACCAGACAATAATTTCAATGTGCAATAACTCACGATCTGCGGAATACTTTGAAAAGAATTTGACTGCAAATTGTTTTAAAAATATTCAATATATCCAGAGATACACCCTATGTAAAACGTAGTTTGCAGAAATTTTGAATGTAACAATAATTAGGGTGCCAGCACGGGAAGATGTGGAAGCCCTATAGTAATCAATTTGTTAAAACCTGTTGGTGTCAGATAACATTAGCTTCCATCAGCATCCTTTCCTTCAAGCCACATTTATATCTGTGAGTTTCTCACATTCCTGTCTATATCACTAGCTTTGTATTCATTCGCTCTTTCAATAATGTCACTAATGATTTTTGTTACAAAGCAATTTTGTAGCTAATTCAGAATGTTTTTTTGTTACAAAACATTCAATAGAACATTTCTTATATGTCCATATATGATATATATATATATATATATATATATATATATATATATATATATATATATATATATATGACTGTTTAGCTCACCTGGCCTGAAAGCCAAGTGAACTAATATGCTGTGGTGACCATCCATCATCCGCCTGTCATCCATCATCCGTCAACTTTTTCTTTGAACATTTCAAGAACAACTATGCTGACTTCAACTATAGGTCGCAGGAAGCATTGCTTGGGCTTTAGGAACCATGTTTCTTCAAACTAAGCCGATCGGCTAATTTGGCCAGTGGCCATCTTGGATTTTGCTCGATTTTTAACAATTTCTTTAAAAATATCTAAAACTCATGAAACATCATCTAGAACAACAGCTGAACCAAGTTTGTTCAAGGGAACTTGATTGGTGAAATGCTTCTATGGCCATCTTGGATAACATAACTTTCGCGAAAACAACTTCTCCAGAATCGCTGAACGGATCGGGACGAAATTTCAAAAGTATGGTTATGGACTGAGCATACGCCATTCAAGTTTGTTCAAGGGAAGTTTGTATGTTAAAAAAGATGTCCACCATCGAGCAATCAGAAATTTAGTGTTTTGTTGGCACGCATATCAGAATTTTCCATGTGATGGATCTTGAAGCCAAATTAATTGGTTTTATACATGTAAGACGTGGAAAGCCACAGCACTGAATGTTTACCTGACGTTTGTCTCCTTGGTGGACGCGAAAGTCGAATGTTTGGCACTGATTTGTGCCGGCTATTTATAGGCCTCAGGGATTCAGCAGGGTTCCCCCTTCTTCTGCGCATGCACATGCATGCTCCCTGATTGTTCTTACAGGCGGATCCTTTCTTGAGGCTTCCAGAGTGGCAGATCTCCTGTGTTGAGCATGTGCATGTGCAGTGGTGTGAGATCTTCCAGGTGGGATCCTCCAGCTTTATTTAGTAGCCACAGATTAAAAATATGACAAAAGCCAATACAAGAGAACCAATGGAGCCACAAAAGAAAGCAAAAACGATCGCCAGAAGACACACCAGCACCTCCTGGCAACAGATGAGGCCAGGCTCCAAAGATTCCACCAAATCTTGTACCACTGTACAAGAAATGGCGCAACGCAGCCTGCAAGCAGGCCAGATTAGAATATCAAATTTCCTGCATCAGCAAGGGCATCGAACAGGGACAGATACCCATACAGCTGAGGCCCAGACAAATGTTCTGCCCGATTCCCGAAGACACAGACTTCTGTCGAGCCTGGAAGGAGCTCCAGAAAGCACAAGGATAGAAAGCACACGGCTACCAGAAGAAGTGCGAAAGCCTGGGTCAGATCACAACAGGGTTCCAAGCGGCTTTCACAAAGGCCACAGAGAACGATGCAGAATCCTACACAGAAGGCGAGAAAGTGGTCAACATAACTGCACAGCAATCAAGAGACTTCCTGAGAAGCAGCTCGAGAAGCCCAAGATGCATAAGGACCCAACAAATGAAGGGCTCGCGGAGGAAATTTACTTTCCAGGAACCACCACTAGGCTACACCAGGAACATGCCCTACCAACTGGACATAACCTCACATTGAGAGGACAGAGACGCAGACTGAGGCAGTAACCAGTACATTTGAGAGGTCAAAGAAGGGGAAAATTTCAACCAAGGCAGTCAGATGCCAGATATAGAGGATGCCATCAATCTTCTGAGAAACCTCCAGAACAGATTCTAAGAATTACTGGAAGCACACCTTCCTATATCACTGTCAATTTTAACTTGTATTGTTACAATATTAACAACAACTTCCAATAATCTAACAATCAATACAGATGAAACTTATTCATCCAAGTTTGTCGTTAACCTGGACCCTGAAACCATCAAGGGCCTGGAAAAAGGTCTGGCCTTCAGCCCCACCCCACCAGAAGCAGATCTAGGCCAACTACACAAAGACCTAGCACGCTTTTTCAGATCACTGCACCTCCAATTACACTTTTCCTTCCCTCCAGACTGCTTCTCCATGGACCCAGTCCAAAGGGAGACACTCTCATTCTTGGATAAAGCTATCTAATAAGAATTTGGCCAGAAGAACACCTGGACACGAAAACCAGGAAAAGATTCAGCTTTAGATGCTTTCATTAAACCGGTTTTCCATGATGTAAACCAATACACACCACAGGCATGCACATGTACAAATTTATCTTTCACCCAAAGAGAATCCCTGGAGAAACTCGGTACCAATAACAAAGTTGTGATCAAAAGAGCTGACAAAGGCCAGGCAACAGTTATCTCTTCAAGAGAAGACAGCTCTCTGATATAAAATTCTATCACCCGCTTAATGAGGACAGGGCAGCTTTCCACACAAACCTAGTGGAAAAACGAGTCCTACAATTGGACACAAAACCTGCCTTCTACTTGCTTCCTAAAATCCACAAAAGGAAACCAAACTCACCTACACCAGGTATACCGATCATTAGCGGTAACGGATGCCCAACAAAACTCCTCAGTAGCCTTATCGACGAACATCTCAAATCCCACATTTCAACCTCTTATGTTAAAGACACCACAGACTCTTCAACCATAATCCTAATACAGTTCTTGTTACCATGGATGTCACTTCACTCTATGCCAACATCCAAAGCTGAGAGGGTCTAGTAGCAGTATGCAAATATATGCTAAAATACAGACTTCCCGGGCAACTCCCAGCCAACTCTCCCACAGTGGCCTCTTAAACCTACTCGGATTAGTCCTGAAAAAACCCAACTTTGTATTCAATGAACAACATTATCTCCAAGTGGGCGGCACCGCCATGGGCAGCAAAGCTGCATGCACCTATGCCTGCATCTTCATGGCCAACCTGGTAGAAAAACTACTCCAGGAAGCTCCTTTCCAACCAAGCCTCTACCTCAGATATATCAATGACATATTCATCATCTGTGATCAAGGAAGAGAAAAACTTGACATTTTTCTAGAATATATGAATAGAGCACACAACTCCATTAAATTCACATCATACATCTCAGATACAGCCATCCCTTTTCTGGACACCACAGTTACCCATTCAGACTATGAAGCAATCTCATTTAGCCTATATACCAAACCCACGGGTACTTGCATTATAACTCAGCCAACCCCCAGAGCCTGCAAAAATGCAAGTCATGTGGGACAAATGCTCAGACTCAGAAGAATCTGTTCCACCAAAACAGACTTCCTTATTCAGAGCAACACTTTAGTAGACCACTACCTAGGCCATGGATACCCACGCAACATCCTAGATCAGGCACAAAACACGGCAGCCTCAAAGGATAGAAAAACACTTCTCTCAACCTCTAAAACCAGGAGAGAATACCAACACCAATGCGTTGTCATCTGCGACTTCAACCCCCACCTCCATTCACACCAAAAAGATCATATCCCAATACTGGCCAATCCTCTCCAGCAGTCCGAAAGACAGGGACATCTTCTGCAAGCCCCCGCTGTTCGGATACAGAAAAAATCCAATCATTGGAAACCAGGTATTCAGAGCCAGTCTCCCACCTACTATACCCCTCCCCAACCCACCCATGCTAATCTATTCATTGCATGTCCAACCCGCAACTGCGGTATTTGCCATAAAATTATCAAAACTAGGATCTATCATAGCACCCACACCGGAGCAGCGTTCACAATAAAAATCATTGGTAACTGCAGAACATGCAATGTAGTGTACCTCATTACTTGCACACTGCAAAAAACCCAATATGTTGTGGAAACTAAGAGAATTTTTAAATTCTGAATTCAGGAGAACAAATGGGACTCACCCGTAGCCCGTCACTTTAACTTACCCAGCCATGGAAATGTGTCATATCGTATGATCCAGGTCCTGAGAGGAGACCCAGATGTTGAAGAATACACTCGGATAAGGAGGAAGAAGGAAGCATTCTGGATACATCAACTCCATGCCATGGAATCGCTAGGCATTAACCATATTGGATAGGGAGCCCACCACCAACAAATTTCAGTTAGATTGTTTTCAAAATATTTAGCAGGCCCCGCGAGATAACCCCTAGAATATGTCGTCTGTAGAAGCTCAACAGTCAGATATTTAACCGCAATACAGAGACACAATAATATGCTTAACCCTTTAATGGTCAAGCAGGCCAAAACCGGCCAAAACCGGCTGCCACAGTGGTCTTAAATAATGTCCATTTGAAGGCCAAGTGAAGACTATTTTTTTTAAATTACCACTGGAATGACTGGCTCAATAATCAAGCCTGAGTCATTCTAGCAGTAAATTTTCACTTCGCTTATCCTGAAAATGGACATTCACTAGTCAAAAATTAAAATTTTCTTAACAAAACCTGACCATTAAAGGGTTAATGTCTCACGCACACCCAACTTTTACTGGATTCCAACAAAAGCAATGTTTTGTAACACAACAAAAATACTAAGCCACTCAATTCACTGTTTGCTATAAGTCATCTGACTTAGATATCTCACAAAATTTTAACCTATTCATTCCCATGGTGTGTGGGTTCCCTTGTAAACAAGGTTAGCAGGGATACATCCCTCCATTGGGTAGTCTTGATAGTATCTCTTTAACTCTAAAGCAGTCATTGCTCTAGGGAACCGGTTCCTCTATTCCTATAAATAACATAAACGAGTCCGTGAGCATGCACACTTATGCTACTATGCATGCGAGCGAGTCCAAGCTGTCATTAATTAATTGTCTGTATTACAGGAAACACCTAATTTTTATCTCAACAAATCCTATTCATTCCATAATCTTGTGGAGCTACATCCACATTTGATTTTTCATGAATGTCACAGAACTTGTAGTCTTTGTTGAACAAGTCATGTATTTTTTGTAAAATTGTTATAATTTATGCGGATATGAAACAGAAGGAGTTTTTGTGACTGCACAGACAATGGCGTCATCAATCAGCTTCGCGGTACAATTAATCACGGTGAAGTCAAAATCTCTGATCCTATTTTAGCCACAGAGGCTCGTTCCTAGATAAGGTATACTATATACTGGTTTGGAACATCTCCTACGTAAGGTATCCTACATGACATATGTAACATACCGGTTGGGAAGTTCTTGAATCAATTAAGAGTTTGGACTAGGTACGTATTTCCCAGCGTCATTCTTTCCTACATAAGGTATACTACATACCGGTTTGGATCGAATCCTACATAAGGTATCGTACATAACTATGCAATATACCGGTTGGGAAGTTATTGGCTCTATTAAGAATGTGACAGTGGTGCAAACAGGCGTGGTGGACCAGATGAACACCACAAGGATACACCACGATCATCCCCTGAAGAAAAGCGAGCAGTCCTTCTAAGGACCATTACTAACCAACTAACATGAAACTCGCAATTACTTCACGATGATCAGTCATGTCAGTCGTATTACAATAAAGACAAGACCGTCATATTAATTCGCGATTCGGTCTTCGCATTAAATTGGCGCCGTTTTTGCAGGCTCATTTAACATTACTAGCAATGGGCCGTGAAACCTTTTTACCTTTCATTTAATATCTTGCAAAAATTACTCGAGATTTTATGTTTTCTAATACCGGGCGGGGTTATTTGATACAAGTCTTTTTTATGGCCTTAGTTTCATGAAAAATTGAAACATCGCGTTGCTATGGGATATCCTCTTTAGTAAATTAGCAAATGTCAGACGATCTCGGAATGCCCGGATGTTCAAAATTAAGACACTGATTTGAATCCTTGTAATCACATAACACTTTTGTTAGATAGGCTATTACGCCTGTGTCAGATTATCGAGTTCATTTGATTTGTAAATCTAGCGAGAAACTTACGTTCACTTGATTTCTAAATCTAGCGAGAAAATTTATCATATATATTACTGGTTATATTGTAATGTAAGTGACCAACATAAAATGATCCAAAGCTTAATGCAATGTTCGAGAAAAATTGCTTTAATGCCCGATAATTAAACTGGGTAGCCCGCTTCTAATGTTAGCGAGCCAGCCAGTGGCAAAGTAAATCTCCGTTTGGAGGCGCTGACGAGAAGCGTAGATCGCATTGCCAAATTTCCGATTCCAGGATAACCATATCCGAGTACTCGCTCAAGATACTTCATTAAAATTTGATTTAACCTGATCTGATCAGATAATGTCACGTGATTTATATATCATGTGATTATCACGTGATTCTGATTTATATATTTTAAAGACGACATTAATGTCAAGTTAGGATTAATTTTGATGGAAAAAACAATCTTTATTAAAGGATACGCAATATTTAGGCTGTTCAATTTAATAATTTCACTTCTGTGAATGATGTTTTGAGGTACACATTAAGCATAGCCGCGAGGTGACAAGATTTGTGCAGGGGAGTTTTCGTGGTGTCTTCAGACGTTAAGATATGTTTAAAAATTCAGAGGAAAATAAGTTTTATCCTTGTATATAGTGCGCGCACATTTTTTAGAATGTGTAAATTGAGCATAAATGTGCAGCCTATTTATGGGTTTATAAGTAAATACGCCACTCCCATATTTGCTGGTACTCATTCAGATTCAACTTATTTCAGTTGCAACTTATGACTAATAGCTTTGAGAGTTAAATGGTTAATATTTTGATAGTAAACACTACAAACTTTGATGACCAAGTTTTACTATATCAGAGATGTGTGTTGATCTCAGTGTTTTAGTAGCAAGCATAGCCTTTGGATCAGGAAAGTTCTTGACTATCAGACCCTTTTATTAACCCTAAGATGGGGTTTTTTCCTACTTAATGTATAATCTAATCGCTCACCATTTTGGAAATTCTTTCTGCCTTAACTTGGGCGAAATTGGATATAAATAGCACGTACCCAGGCTATGATGGATCATTCTATCGGCTCTCAATCAATTAATTGTTATAGTCAAATATAACATTCTGCTTGCAAATGGACTATTACTCATGGAAATTATCTGGAAGTCTACCAGAAGAGGGGGAGAACTAACCTAGTTAGAAAAAATTTCTCTCTAAGGTGTGTGCAAAGTGTGAAATGTTTTGTCTGAACATGTTGTTTCCACACCAACATTTGAAAATGGTTTAGGTAGGCTTTGGCATAGTCAAGAGGCAATGCATGACTACACCGTACACGCAACCCATGACCAGAAGTGATGGCACAGGCATGGAGATAAATGAAGAAGAGATGAACATAAGGCCTAATTGTCCTGTGCTCAGTACTATTACCTAGATTATCACTCCAATTTTTATGGTATAGCAACTGATTCTGATTAAACTTCTGGTTTAGGTATGCCAAATCAATTCACTTCTGTTGTTTTGCTGGTATTGTTTGTTTCTAAATCACTTGCCAATTTAAATGCCCTGTTTCAGGGGCTCTTATTTTTAAATCTTTAATTCTTTATTAGTTGCTCTTAGTGCAATGGCTGAACCATCCAATTATCCTCATCCTTCGAAACCTTGTGTACACCCAACTCTTCGCATTTATCTTCTAGGAATAATTTAATTTTTTCTTATGATCCTAGCAGTTCTTTTGTCATTTTGATTTCACTAGATTTCGTTTTGCTCCTGAATCTTCTCATGTATTAGTCTCTTCCTATCAGCCTCCATCTTTCGACCTGTTCTCTCAAAAAATTGGAATCAATCATCTTTCGATTCTCCTAATATCAGTCTGCAAATAAGTGTGTCAGTATTTATTATTTTAATTGTGAATAGTCGTTTACTATCTTTTAGTATTATATCTGACCTGATTTATTTTTCACCTAGTTTTTCAGTCTTTCTTTTCTATCAGTAGGATCCCTCACCATGATGAAGCATATTTATGGGTGAATATAAGCTTGTCACAATAATAAATTTAGTCTACATAAGGTACCTCCTCTAATCTTTTTTGTCTTATCAAGATTTACACCGCTCCTTTCTTGAGTTCAGTAGAAATTTTGATCTTTTTATTTGTCTAGTGATATGTCTGTTTCTGTTATTTTCATATGGAGCTGTTTTCTCTGCCTTATCTATTCAAGCCTATTTTTATTCTTCTAAATTCTAACTTTCCCAGGCATTATTAAATAAATTCCTCAAAGTGGCCTAACCAAGATGATTGGGTCATTGCCTTCGCATGGATTGTGGAATATGGTTTTTTTCCTTTCACCCTTCTGTGTGGTTTCAGTCCTTTGTTCTTATCCATCATTGATCTGGTCACAGGTTTGATGGACTGCTTTCCTGTTTAATCATCTGATAAAGATATTAGCAATTGGGCTCATATCATACTAGCTTTGTTTTAAAATTAGATTTGTAAAATAAGATTCTGCAGGTTTATTCTGGTCCTAGCTGTCATGCTTAAGTGCTTCTATATAATCTCTACTCTATCAGGGGTGTGGATGGGTATAGCTAGCCTCATGCATGTCTTAGGTAGCAGATTTCCTACATATAAGGTACAATCAACGTAGTCATTGAATCCCCCTTTTTTCTCTCAAACCATGTTGGTCTCCTCTGTCATTAGTCCTGTTTCTGTTCCTGATCAATAATTTTCTGCTCTTTTCAAGTAGGATGCAGTGGAGGAACGGCAGAATCCAAAGACTAAGGATTATGAGGTGCTGGCAGATCATCTTTTATAGGGTCTCGGCTCTTATCTTCAACTCATATATTTATCCTTTTCTGACAACATCCAAAAAATTTACACTTCATGTCCTTATGATTTAATACTAATTCTGTTGTATATTTTGGAATTATTTTGTCTGGAACCAATGGCTGCTATGATGCTGTTTGAGACAAATATGACTTACAGTCAAATCGTTTTATAATATTCCACTCTTCCTGATATGTTGTCTCAGAAATGGGGTTCATCGATGAAAGGAATAATATGGACATGGAGTCATTTTGGCCAGTCATCACTGGTCTCGTCAAGGATAAGGGACAGTGTTTTCTGATAATTCCATACATACAGAATTGATCCTAACTGGATCTGGGTTCTTTTACTTACATCATGGCCAGTCTGGGATTCCTCTGGCTTGGAAGGTTCCTTAATTGTGTTAAAATTTGGGCCGAATGGAGTCAGTTTTGTGTACAAAGGTCAAGTCTGGTAATTCAGAAATTTCCCCTTGACCACGTCTGCATACACTGCATTTTCATTCGCTGGGTGTCATCGGTACCAATTCACCAGTTTATCCATCTGCAGGTCCTTTTGGATGTCGTGTTCTTACGTGTTTGGTGGAGGGGATCACTATAGAATTTCCTCTTGTTCTTGTGTTTATGGAATCAGATAAAGTAGTCTTACTACTCTCTTCCTTTTCAGGAACTAGAACGGGAACTAATACTCTAGTAATCCTCTTCAATACTCTGGAATATTGGAGAATGAAGAGATATTGTCTCTTTCACAAGCCACCTATCTGCTCATGCAGTCATTTCTATAGTAGTGACTTTCATCAACAAGCAGGGCAGTTGAGGTTATCATATTTTGTCTGGAGTCTTGGTCTTCCTCCAGCAGTGGAGATGTCAGGAAACCTTTCAGCATCTCACATTCCAGGTAGAATGATTTTACTTGTAGCTCATTTATTACATCCCATTAAGTTTCTACTCAGTATAGCATCCAGATCTGATGTTCATATTCTTCCTCCAAGTGGAGGCTCTGGCGGTAGATGCTCTGGCCCAGTCATAGACATCACATTTTATTTAAATATCTTCAATTTAAATTTCTTGTGCCAATTGTCTATAAGAACTTTTGTCAGCGGTTTCTAGTACAATTGTCTTTAAGAACTTTTGTCAGCAGAATGTATTATCCCTTGAATCACTCCTGCTTTGCCCAATGAGAGTTATTCAGTGGATGTCGTAGTCCTCTTTGTGAAAATCCAATCCATCATCCCAATTTTGCGGATTTTCTATCTCGTTTAACAGCAGCTTTCATTTCATCATTCCACAATTCTCAATATGTATATATAGTATTTTCCAAGAGACCTGTTTTTCAAGATTGATTTTTTTGTCTGAACTTTAGTATTCTTAATCAATTCAAACTGTCTGTTACAGGAGAATTTACCAGAGTATATTTAAGGTTTTCAAACAACACATTATCACGCCCGATTCTGCATCCCATCATCAAGTCATAGATTCATGGGATATTTTTTGATGACTTAAATCTCTGTATGCTGGGGTGGTGTTATCGTTTTTACTAGCATCTATCCTACTTTATTTTCTAGAAGCCGGTTTGAGAGTTATTAAGTGTTTACATCATTTATCCATGGTACAGGTATTTTTAGGGTATAGCGCAAAGACAAATACCTATAATAAATTCCTCTATTAATTCATGTCTTGGGTCCATCTGTTTAATTGTATAACTCTGAAATCATTTTTTTTCTACTAGCTGCCGCATTTGTTAGATGGCATTTTGATATTCATATTCTTTTTGTGAATGATCTTTTCTAGGTGGTATGAGATCTGCCTTCATTCTTTGCCCTTGAAGAGATCTTATATATATAAAACCTAATTAATTGTTTTCAATCCTTTCCGAAAACTATACCCAATTTAAAAGATCTTTTTGAAAAACCTTCACATGACTTATGCAAATTTGTTTTGTAAGCGTGCATCCCATCAACTGGATTACAGACACCATTAATCTACACTAGAATGTATCTCCAGGAGACACTCGGTAAGTGTTAAGGCACACAATGTTTGTGGTATGGTCGTCTCCTTCGCATTCTATGCAGATCTACCGTTCAGATTCCTTATGCAAATTTGTTTAGTAAGCTCGCATCTCATCAACTGGATTACAGACACCATTAAGTGACACTAGAATGTATCTCCAGGAGACACTCAGTAAGTGTTAAGGCACACGATGTTCGTGGTATGGCCTTCTCCTTCGCATTCTATACAGATCTATCAGTGGATGACATTATGTAAGTTGCAGTATAAATGTCAGATTCTACATTATTTTTATCTGAAAGATCAGATTCAATTCACAATCTGAGATTTCTAGTTTCACCACTCAAACCTAGGCTCAATTGCCTAGATTCTTTAGTCAGCCATCTTCTTCACCATCTCACGTCTGTTTTCACATTCTCTTTGCTGAGATTTTCTAATTATCATTATTTTATTGTATTTTATTTAGAACATTTGTTTGTTCATGCTCTTTCAGCACTTCAGCGATTTAGTTGGTTTTAATATTTTTGGTGATTAACCTTTCATTCCTGATTTGCAATTTCCCAACCCACCTAGTATTTGGGCTCTGACCAATTCTATGTTTTAGCAAACAGTGAATTGAGTGGCTTAGTATTTTTGTTGCGTTACAATATGACCCAGACGTATATACTGGTCTGGCGATTTGTTAGCTTACTAAAATACTTACCACTCAATTCACTGTGGCCCATCTCGGCCACCCTGCGTCGTTAAATTGCAAATCATTATTAAAAATGTGTGGAATTAATTAATGACGGCTTGGACTCGGTCGCATGCATAGTAGCATAAGTGTGCATGCTCATGGACTCATTTATGTTCTCTATAGGAATAGAGGAAGCGGTTCCCTAGAGCAATGACTGCTTTAGAGTTAAAGAGATACTATCAAGACTACCCAATGGAGGGATGTATCTCTGCTAACCTTGTTTACAAGGGAACCCACACACGATGGGAATGAATAGGTTAACATTTTCTGAGATATCTAAGTCAGGTGACTTATAGCAAACAGTGAATTGAGTGGTAAGTATTTTAGTAAGCTAACAAAACGTCAGACCAGTATAAACGTCTGGGTCGTTTTGTGTAATATTGATTTGATCTGCGCAGCCAAATCTTGGCCAAATAATTTCTGGCTGAAAGAAGTATTCATGGCCATAAAACCAATGTAACACCTCCCTTTCATCTAACTCATGGATTTGGAGCAAGGCCATGACTGCAAAGTTGTTGTGAGCAATTCAACTTTACAGAGTATTCATCGATGATTTGACGTCATATAGCGTCATAATCAGCTAAGTGTGGTGACATCATAATCATTACGTCATAGGTGATTCTATAAGGCCCATCTTTAACTCTTAATAGTCTGACATGCTGTAAGAATTGTATGTCTCTACTATTTAATAAATATGCGCTTGAATATTTTGAAACTAATTTGACTGGACACTGTTGCTGCCACAGCTTACCTGTATAGTTTTCTGGAAATTGATAGCCAGCGAGTTCAGAGATCGATTTACCCCAACACGAGCGAGGTGTGGGCGGAGCTTAGCTAGAGGTGGGCGGGGCATAGCTAAAAATGGAAAGGTCCATTACTACAGCCTGAGCATAACCTTAGAGCTGTACTGTACCAAAAACATTGTTGGCAAACATACATTAGCTCTTTTATGTCAAGCCGGCCAAAATCAGCCTCTGCAGTAGTATTAAGAAATGTCCATTTTCGGGTCAAGATAAGACCATTTTTGATAATTTACTACAGGAATGACTGGCTCGATAATCGAGCCAGTCATTCCAGTGGTAAATTGAAAAAAATTATCTTATCTTGGCCTGCAAATGACCATTCAAACTGCAATTTTTTTTGAAAAGTCTTGACCATTAAAGGGTTAAACCAGTTTCTCCTATAATTTCCATTTGCTTCACAGTAGTGGTAATTATATTTTCACATTCTAAAATGGGTACACTGATTATCTTGCTTGGAGTCTTTAGAAAAACAAGCCAGAGCAGTTGAAACCTGAATTACAGTAGCATACCCATCAATATTAAGCCATATAATACCATTACAGTATATATGATTAAAGTATTCTGCGGCTGTAGTAGTAGAAACATCCTACAGCTGCAATCAGCTCTTCTTCGCTTTTGCCCACTGCGGCTTGTCCTCAGCCAAATTCTTTAGTGTCCTCAGGGCCATTCTTGTTTTGACTGTACAAAATCCTGCTTTGTTGAGGTCACCTGATAGCACCCGTAACAGATTTATGCAATGACGTCCTCACGTGGCTTTGTATTGGCTGGCTCCCAGTAGGGCAAATTCCAAGGCTCTCCGTGCTGGCATGTTCCCTGGCATCCTTAGCACATGGCCAAACATGGATCATCTTCGGTGGGCGACTTTTTCAGACAGTGGTGCTGTATTACACATCTTGTATAGTGCATCATTGCAAATTATGCTGTCTGGCCATCAGTGTTCAGTGATGGTGTGTGGGTGTTTCCAGTGTCAGCTGTGAAATAACATCACTGATTACCAGAGAGCGCTTATATTTATGGGTGAATGACTGTTTTCAGATTCCATCAATGATAGCTGGGTAATTTGTCTATAATATATGACAGTGTTGTCTAGGTGATTAACATTGCTTGCCATTTAACTTCACCCTTGATTAAATCTGAATACAAAGTTAATCTTAACAGACAACACACATGTGATCAACAGTAATAAGAAGTAATGAGGAGATTAATCATTTTGACTTCGTGGTCACGTACAACAGATATTTCTATTTTTTCCATCCATCATATGATGTCATAATCAACTACTTGAAGTGTAGGATCATGTCATAATCAATGACATCATGAATGACATAGATAAGTTCATCAAGAACGCTTAATTGGTGATGGACTATGCGTTGCTGTACGAATTGTACGTCTTTACTATTTAGTAAACATGCTGTTGAATATTTTGAAACTATATGATGGGGCACTGTTGCTGCTATTATGGGCAGCAGCACCGCACCACCCAGTCAAATTAATTTCAAAATATTTAACAGTTTACATGTACATTCTTCTGAAAATTGATATCAGGCAGTTCAGGGATTGATTGATCCCAGCACGAGCGAGGTGTGTGTGGATCTTAGTTAGAGATGGGTGGGGCATAGCTAAAGCTGGAAAGGTCCATTATTATGTCACCTGGCCAGATTATGGCCAATTGAGCTTATGCCGTGGTGACCATCCGTCATCCGTCAGTCCGTCAACTTTTGCTTTAAAATACTACTCCTCATTAACAACATAGCGGATTTCAACCTAATTTGGCTGGAAGGACCATGGACTGATATCCTTCAGAACTTGTATAAAGAATTTTGATTGGTAAATTTTCTCCACGACCATCTTGAATTTTCCGAAAAATGGCTGAAAATTGTTTAAAACATTACTCTTCATTAATTACTTGGGCAATTTCAACCAGATTTGGTGGCAAGAATACCAGGCTAATAGGTTTCAGAACGTGTATACAGAATTTTGATTGGTAAATTTTTCCGCCGCCCATCTTGGACTTTGTGGACATTTTCGGAAATCAGTTAAAAGTCTACTCATTAACCACTTGGCAGATTTAAAACTTAGTGGAAATAACCCTAGCGTAACATGCTTCGTAACTTATCTACAGGTACAGAATTTTGATTGGACAATTTTTTTGTCGCCCATCTTCAATTTTTCGAAAATGGATGGAAAATTTGTTAAAATGCTACTCATTAGCTTCTTGGGCAATTTCAGCCAGACTTGGCTGGAAGGATACTAGGGTGGGCAGTTTCAGAACCTGTGTACAGAATTTAGATTGATCAATTTTTCCAGTGACCATCTTGGATTTTCTGAAAATCAGTTAAAAGCCTACTCCTCATTAACCACTAAGCCGATTTCAATCACACTGTGTGATGGACCCTAAAGTAGTATGCTTCAGAACTTGTATACAGAATTTTGATTGGACAATTTTTTCAGCGGCCCGCTTGAATTTTCCGAAAATTTACGGAAAATTGTTCGATACTCTACTCCTCATCAACTGCTTGGGCAATTTCATCCAGACTTCACTGGAAGGATACTAGGATGAGAAGTTTCAGAACTTGTATACAGAATTTTGATTGCTCAATTTTTTCGGCGCCCATCTTGGATTTTCTGAAAATCATTTTAAAGCCTACTCCTCATTAGCCACTTGGCAGATTCCAAGCAAACTCGGTTGGAAGGACGCTAGAGTGGTATGCCTCAGAAGTTATATACAGAATTTTGAAGGGTCAATATTTTCGGTGTCCATTTGAACTTTCATTAAAATGGTGGTAAATAGCTTAAAACACTGCTCCTCATCAACTGCTTGGACAGCTTCAACCAGACTTGGCTGGAAGGATACTAGGCGGGTAGGTTTCAGAGCTTGTATCTTGTATATAGAGTTTTGATTGGTCAATTTTTCCGCCGCCCATCTTGGATTTTTTTTTTAATTTTGTGAAATCAGTCAATCAGACTTGGCTGGAAGGACCCTATGATGGTAGGATTCACAAAATGTATACAAAATTTTCATTGGTAAATATTTTCAGTGGCCATCTTGGATTTTCCAAAATTTTTAGTTAAATCATTTAAAAGGCTACTCCTCATTAACCGCTTGGCCGATTTCAACCAAACTCAGCTGGACAAACCCTAGTCTGGTATATTTCAGAACTTATATACAGAATTTTGATTGTTTGATTTTTTTCGGGTGGCCATCCTGGATCTTCTGGAAAATGGGAATTTCTTTAAGATGCTATTTCTCATAAAGCCCTTGGGCAATTTAACCAAATTTAGCTGCAAGGATCCTATAGTGGAAGCCTCTAGAAATTCTATTCCGAAATTTGATAGGCTAATGTATTGATGGCCATCTTTGATTTTCTGAAAATGATTTGGAACTACTTAAAAATGGTACTCCTTAATCAATAGTCTGATTTCAACAAAACCTGGGTCGAACAATTCTATGACGGTAGACTTCAAAATGTTAAATGAGAATCTGGATTGGTCTATTTTTTGGGTGGCCATCTTGGATTTTCCAAAAATTGTCCATGTCTATTTAAATGCAAATGTTTCACATGCTAATCGTCCAGGTGAGCGTCACAGGCCCTTGGGTCTCTTGTTATCAAATCCATTATTAAGGACTGAAGTCATGCTGTTTATTTTAAAAGCAATTTGACTGAAAGCTGTTGGTATCTTAAATGTTGAACCATAATGAATCATATGCAGATAACCATGTTCAAGAATTCATATATAGTTTGCAACGGACTGAAACCTCAAATAGTTCCGTCATTCTTGCTCGGATAAACAAAAATTCTGTAAGTATTGCTTTGCAATGCATGTCCCCGATCTGGTGATATAAATTTTCAGAAATTTACAAGAAGTTCATGCAAGGGTCTTTAATGCACAACTTCCTAACACAACCTCATAAATTAATTTATTTTTTCCTATTTCCTAACTGAAAAGGGGCCATAACTCCATTAAAATTGATGGAAATACCTGAATCTCAAGCTTGATGCCTTGATCTGTATAGCTTCTCATCCTAAAGCAATGTACAAATGGACCTTTCCATTTTTAGCTATGCCCCGCCCACCACTAGCTAAGCTCCACCCACACCTCGCCGTGTTGGAATTGATCGATCCCTGAATGCCTTAGCTATCTATTTCCTGAAAACTATACAGGGAAGCTGTTGAATATTTTGTAACTAATTTGACTGGGCGCTGTTGCTGCCTACAGCGCCCAGCCAAATTAGTTTCAAAATATTCAACAGAATATTTATTAAATAGTAAAAGCAAACAATTTGTACAACAATGCATAGACCATCTTCAAATATGCGTTAGTGACGTACTTATCGACGTCACTCATGACGTCATTCATTATGATGTCATTCTACACATCACGCAGTTCATTATCACTTCATATGATGGGTGGGTACTCTGGAAAGGTGAATTATTCAGTTGAATTGTGTAGTGAAAAAATTGAGGAAACCCAACTGTTACAGACGGATGGATATTGGATAGAGGGGCAGATAGATGGATGGACAGCAAACCTATTATTCCCCTCCTACAGTTTTACTGTAGGGGAGTAATAAAGCAATGTGTCCAGTTTAATTTTTTTAGGAGACTAATAATGAAGGGATCCGATCTGTCACTCAAATATACTAGTCAAAAAAATAAACTTCCGCCCCAAATATTGGGATATTCAATAGTTACTCTAATCATTGCTACTATAAACTTAGGCCTACTATGTTTGTTTTGGACACCGAGGTAATGCGTATGGTTGTGTTTTAATGCGCTCAATGATGCATGTCCATGCGCGTGCACTGTTTGTGTGATTTACACGTGCATGTCCCACTGGGGTATAACCATGTGCTAGTGTCAGTGTCAGTGACTTTCTGCTGTTTTCATGTGTATCCAACTTGAAAGCAACTTAATTTTTTTGTAACTAAGAATTCCACCAAGCTGGGATGCCGAGAATTCCTGCAAATCTGCGTTAATGAGCTGTTGGTCTTCTCCAGGCCGGTACAGTGACTGCAGAAGTGGCTCATATTGTTGGTGCCTCTGCCAGGGCTGTGAGAAATCTGAGGAACCGTTTCGAATACACCGGAACTGTTGCTGACCGTCCACATAGTGGACACCCATGTGTCACCACACGTGCCCAAGACAGACACATTACGCTGACACACTTACGAAACTGCTTTCAAACTGCCACCAGGACTGCAGACAACATTGGCATTAGTGATCAGACAGTCCGTAATCATTTGCCTAGTGAAGGCATCAGGTTACATCGCCCTTACGTAGGATGTGTTATCACAGATCGTCATCAACGAAATCGTTTGGATTGGGCTCGTGAACATCAACGCTGGACCAGACGGCAATGGAACACTGTCCTTCGCCAACTGCTGTGTCCTGGAGCGGGATCATTTCAGCGGAGGGCCATCAGTTATGTTGTGGGCAGGTATAGCACATGATTACAGGACTCCGTTGATCATTCCTGGCAATCTGAATGCTCGTCGTTACAGAGAAGAAATCCTTGCACCATTCGTCGTTCCTCTTTTCCGTAATAATGGTTGTATCCAAATTTTGCAGCAAGACAACGCCACTAGTCACACAGCTCGAGACACTGTGCAGTAAATGCAAACAGAGAACATCAACTTTATCAATGACTGGTCTTCAAAAAGTCCTGATCTTAACTCTATTGAACATTTGTGGGATAACATTGACTGGAGGATTCGACAGCGCCTAAACCCACCAGAAAATGTGAATGAACTTCAACAGGCACTATTACACGAGTGGAACAACATTCCACAAGCAGAAATCAACAGTCTTGTGAATTCCATGCGTAGAAGATGTTTCTGTTGTCGGTGCGCAAGGTGGTCACACACGATATTGAGATGTGAATTTGGAAAATGACCCCTTGCCTCTATCAGCTCTTTGTGAACGAACCTCTGATGTGCCCTGCAGAAGTTGATAGCTAATTGATAATTCCCATACCACATTGAATTATTTATTGTTATTAATGAAATAATTTCACCCAATGTGAATAAATTTTAATGGGGTGAATAGGTGCGGAAGTTTCTTTTTTTGACTAGTATATATGACATCATATTATCAAAAAAACTAGTTAGTAATCATAATGACATGATGAAAATAAATGATTGGCACTAGTGTACAAAATTGTATGTCTTTGATAAATTTACATTTAAATTCTGTTGAATATTTTGAAACTAATTTAACTGGGAGTTGTTTAACTTGAACCAGTTGCTGCATATGGTCAAGATTGGTCAAGAAATTCACATTTTGTCCAGTTGCATGTCAAGCGAAGTCTATTTTTTTAGAAGTCTCATTTATTTAGCCAGTCATTCCAGTGGTAAAATTTCAAAAATATGGCTGTTACTGTCTGTGATTGTATCCAACAATACACCAGTCATAATGGACCTTTCCAGTTTATCCATCCAACATATGATGTTATAATGAACTACGTGACATGTAGGATGACATTATAATCATTACATCATGAATAACTCAATTTAGTCCATCTTAAATGCTTAATAGACCTACATGTTGTACGAATTGTATGTCTACTATTTAATAAACAATTCTTTGAATATTTTGAAACTAATTTGACTGGGTGCTTTTGTTGGCAGAGGGAGCAACAACACCCAATCAAATTAGTTTCAAAATATTCTACAAATTACCTGCATAGGTTTCTTGAAATTAATAATCAGGGAGTTCGGTGATCGATCCCAACATGAGCGAGGGGTGGGTGGAGCTTAGCTAGAGATGGACGGGCAATTAGCTAAAACTGGAAAGATCCATTCCCCTAGATAGTGTACTAATTTGTTGTTTGACTTCATCTAGAGGAGGGGATGGTTACCAGCCATGCCCGTGAAACTTTATAAATCAAAGGAGTTATCTCCTCCCATCTCCTCCCCCCCCCCTCCCTCCCCTCCTCCATTATACTTGTACTGGTGTCCCAATCAGAAAAGATTGTCAATATGTGCCATAACACGCACAATAGCGTGCGAGAGCGATTACACAGGGAATTAAATGACAGCTATCACAAGTGCTTGCCGAGATGGCAAGATTACCACTCTCTGGGGGTTCAATGTTTCTGATAAATGGTCAGATAGAATGTACAAATTTTGACCATTGGTGACTGCCACGGAACATGAAAAACCTTTAGAGTATTATTAGAATGGTACATGCTAAGAAATT
The DNA here is from genome assembly GCA_034401795.1 of Chaetoderma sp. LZ-2023a. Lineage (NCBI taxonomy): Eukaryota > Metazoa > Mollusca > Caudofoveata > Chaetodermatida > Chaetodermatidae > Chaetoderma > Chaetoderma sp. LZ-2023a. The sequence goes on from JAVVLW010000930.1 coordinate 30,495, forward strand.
ACATCCTGTTGCTTTAGCTTGTTCAAAAATGGACTTGTGTGCATAGAACACTTATGTCCTCGCCATTCGCATTCCATTCTATCTATCTATCTATCTATGTGCAGACAATAGTTACTGAATTAGGTAGTTTGACCATTTAATAGGCATTAGCAAGATAAAAATTGTTTCTCCATTTGTCTTGTCTTCTTTTGTCCTGCAATTGACATTTCCAGTTTATTCATCCATCATATGATGTCATAATGAACTATGGGATGTGGAAGATGACGTCATAATCAATTATCACATGAATGAGTCGATTTAGTCCATCTTAAACGCTTAATAGTCTGTCAGGTTGTATGAATTGTATGTCTGCTATTGAACCCATTAACACTCATATCAGCCAAAACTATGACTATGTGACTATTTTTTTTAATTTAGGACTGGAATGACTGGCTCGATTGCCCTGTAGGTGGGGCTTAGAATACACCTTCCGTATCCTCTGCGTGTCGTATGAGGCGACTAAAGGAGGTAAGGGTGAGGTAACCCTGACAGAAACCTCGAGTGCTGAAGACGGAGGTTCCAGGCCGCAGGGCGCACTCTAATAAACCATGGATCCACGCACTTAACGCTTATGATCATGTCGATAGTCACTTACAGGACTGGCGGTATGATCAGCGAATGAAAAAAGTCTTCTTATGGTCTGCAAATTGACATTTTCTACGAGAAAATTTAATTTTCATGAACAAATTTGAGAGTTAAAGGGTTAATAAACATGCCATAGGAAGCAACAGCACTCAGTCAAATTAGTTTCAAAATATTAAAATATTCAACAGCTTACCTGTATAGCTTTCTGGAAATTGATAGTCACAGAGTTCAGAGATCAATCGATCCCAACACAAGCGAAGTGTGGGTGAAGCTTAGCTAGAGATGGCATAGCTAAAACTGGAAAGGTCCAATGGGGATAGACTAAGCTAAAGAGTTTGAAGTTTTTGCCAATCCTGGTCATTAAAGGATTACCGGTAGTTATCTTAATCTAATATGGTGCATTTAGAACATTCGACTAATTCTAAATGGTGCAGAGGACAAGACGGATCAGGATAAAATGACTGAGATCTGATATACTGATCCGTATAGATCGGCATAAGAAAAGGTTAATGTCTATCCCTGTACTAGACTACCCATTAATGTTGTATGAGAGACCAGGCCCGTAGGCGAGCAATGGTGTGATCAAGTAAATGGAGAGTGGTTCTATCCAACGTATCCTTTCTTTTTCAGAGGTATTTTATGGCTTTTATTCATTGCAGAATACTGTCATAGGCAAGAACCATAAATGATCGATGAGACAGAAGTCTGCAGTGGAGGAATCCAGTTTTAGCTATTCCCCGTCCTTCTCTGACTATTAAGCTCCACCAATGCTCTGCCCCTGATGGTATCAATCGATCCTTGCACTCTCTGAATCTCAATTTCGAGAAAACCATACAGGTAATCTGTTGAATATTGTGAAACTAATCTGACTGGGTGATGTTGCTGCCTATCATTATGCTTATTAAATTATAAAAAACATACAATTCGTACAACCTGATGGAGGGCTATTAAATGTCATTCTACACATCACGTAGTTGATTATGACATCATATGATTGATGGATAAACTGGATTCCTGCTTTGTCCACTCTCAATAAATGATGGAAATAGTAACATTGCCTCTATAATGGATTACATGTAGTTGTGTGATACTTGGTCTGATTGTCAGATCCAAATGTCTGAATCATCTGTGCTCTCATGGTCGGCTCCTTTCATACTTTGTGACAGAGAGCCCAGATGTGGTCTAGTAAATGACCAAATATGGGCATATATTGCCAACAGGTGATCATGTGACCTGAATGCTTGCAGTGAGGGGGAATCATGTTAGCGGTTGGACCCTGGTGGTTGCTGGCAGTTGGGCTGGGCAGTTTTAGTGGTTGGGGTTTATGGAGGTTGGGCCTGGTAATTTTGGATCGATCATGAAAGATAGGACACACCCATATCCCACCATTTGATTTAAGCCAGGCACAGCAGAAGTGACAGAATAGCATGTGCTTCGTGACCATACAAGTCCTATCCTCTGACCGTACAGATTCAAACTCCACCCAGTGGAGGAGACAAGAAGAATGTCCTTGGATCCACCAGCTTCACTTTAGGGTGGAGCCATAAATATTAAAATCGCTACTCCACCATTATTGATGAACGGATATCGATTTAAGCTTGAATGGGATATTCTATGGATAGCTCTTGTGATATTGACGACGATTGACTGTCCTGCTGGGATTTTAGCAGGGCGCTCAAATTAGATTTTAAAATTGCTACTTCTCCGTTATTGATGAATGGAGAAAATTTAAGTGAATATTCTATGGGTGACTCTTGACATCATTATCGTATTGAATCTTCAGTTCATTGCCATGCTGGGTTTGAGAAGGGCGCACCACGCTTAAATTTTAAAATCACTATTCCTCTGTTAATAATGGAAGTAACCTGATAACATTATAGAGGGATATTCTTTGTGTTAATTCTTTACATAATTTCTGAGTCAAATTCTCTATCCGATCACTGGCCTTTTGAGTTTTAGTAGGGCGCCCGCCATTAAATTTCTAAATCACTGCTCCTCCATTATTGATAACAGGATCTCGATAAAACTTGAGCGGTATGTTCTATGTGTACCTCTTGACATCTTTATGATTTTCAATTAACTATCCTGATGTGTTATAGTAGAATGCTCCACCATTAACCCTGTGTCACTCATATCAGCCAAAAACGGCTTCAGCAGTGGTCTTGAGAAATGTCCATTTGCAGACCAAGAGAAGTCTATTTTTTTAAATTTATCACTGGAATGACTGGATCGATAACCGAGCCAGTCATTCCAGTAGTAAATTTAAAAAAAATAGTGTTTTCTTGGTCTGCAAATGGACATTTTCTGTGAAAAAATTGAAATTTTCTTGAACAAATTCGAGGGTTAAGGGGTTGTTTTAAAATCACGACTCCATTCTTGATGAATGGATCTCGTTAAAACTTGAGGAATGTATTTTATTCGTCACGTGACAAGTTACTTTTAGTTGAGGGCTCACATAACAATACACTACTGTACTGCTGGCTCACCCAAAGGGTCTACTTGACCCACTTCCTTCCTCAATAGGATCACAGTGGTATGGGCCTGTTGTCTGGCAATCAGTATAATGACAGTAATGGGGACCTCAGCTGGCTTTGGAGTGATGGATGAGCCACATTGCTCACCTCCCAAGGCCAGTGAAGAGGCCTCAATACAATTAATACGCTCAGGGACAACCATAACTGCAGCAGCAGCAGCGGACACTGAAACATCTCCCAGCTCTAAGTGTATAAACGCTAATTATCAGCAAGGCCATGCACCGACAATTAGTAACATGAATCCTTTAACAATCACACTGGCCCAAAAAAATGACTTCTTCACTGGTCTTGAGAAATATCAAAGTGCTTACAAAGATAAGACTTAAAATTATTTTTGGATAACCAAGCCAGTCATTCCAATGATAAATTGTACAAAATAATCTTCGCTTGGTTTGCAATTTACGGACATTATCTATGGCTAAGTTGAAATTGTCATGAACATATTGAGAATTAAAAGGTTAATAGACTATTTGATGCATTGCATGTACTCAGATGGTTGGATTGATGCTTTAGAACTTTTGTCCTCATCATGTCACTCATGTGCTCATTACTTACAAGAAGTCACAGAACAATGGACCTTTCATGAATGACTCGATTTATTCCATTGTAAATGCTTAATAGTCCTGCATGTTGTACTAATTGTATGTCTACTATTTAATAAACATTCTGTTGAATATTTTGAAACTAATTTGACTGGGCGCTGTTGCTGCCATAGGCATCAACAGCCCTCACTCAAATTAGTTTCAACGTATTCAACACCTAACTTATAAGGTTTTCTGTAAATTGAGATACAGGGAGTTCAGGGATCGATCAATCCCAAAACGAGCATGGTGTGGTGGAGTTTAGCTAGAGATGGGCGGGGCATAGCTAAAACTGGAAAGGTCCATCGCCCTGCGCCCCTTAAACATAAATCTGATTTCATTGATCCAGTCGTATTCTATATGAAGCTTCAACCCGTTAACACTTATATCAGCGAAACATGGCCTCTGCCAGTGTTCTTGAAAAATTTCCATTTTCAGACCAAGAGAAAACAATTTTTTTAAATTCACAACTGGAATGACTGGCTCGATAACCGCGCAAGCCATTCCTGTGGTAAATTTACAAAGATAGTCTTCTCTTGGTCTGCAAATTTACATTTTGTTTGAGAATCTTCTTGGGGAAATTTAAGTCTTAAAGGGTTAAGCTAAGAGTGATACTCCAGTGTAATCATCAACTTAACTATCTAATGGCCGAGCCTACAAAAACCTACCTAGCTGCAGTTGTCTTCAGAAATGTCTATTTGCATGATAACAAAAGACTATATTTGAAAATTTCCAACTGAAATGACTGACTTGATAACTGAGCCAATCACTCCAGTTGTAAAGTTTCAAGTATAGCCTTTTCTTAGCCGGCAAATGGAGACATTCTTGAAGCAAAAAATTTAAATTTTCTTGACCAATCATGACCATTAACCCGTACCACTGTGATGTCAAAAATGTTCAAATTAAATTAAAAGATGAACTGGTTTTCATTTTTCAACAAATTTGGTGGGCGATGGTGCTGTCACAATTTCTTTGATGTTGACACAATAAAAGATAGAATATTGACATCAGAGTGGTAATGGATGTTTACACTAAATGATTACTGATGTTGCCAGAAATTGATTTATCTCTATCACCTGGCCAAAATGGCCAAGTGAGCTTATGCCATGGCAACTGTCCATCGTCCGTCCATCTGTCAGTTTGTCTGTCAACTTTTGCTTTAAAATTTACTTTGCATATTTTAGTAGGATGACGAGGTGACCTCACGAAAGCAATACTCAGTACATTCAAGTCAAGAATGGACCTGAGGAAGCTAAGAATTACGGCTGATGACAAAACACAGTGGTAAAAAGAGAAAAAGGCCTGATTGCAGCTGTAGGATGTTTCTACAACTACAGCTGCAGAATACAGTAATCATACATAGCGGATTTTAACCAAATTTGAATGGCAACTTTTTTGTGACAATGTTGGATTTTCTGAAAATTTTCTAGAAGTCAAAATGTTACTCCTCATTAACCGCTTGGCGGATTTCAACTTAATTTGGCTGGAAGGTTCCTAGTTGGAGGTGGGGGGGGGGTGGTTGACATATTTCTACAAGATAGTGTTGCTGAAATCCGTTCCTTTTGCATTTTATCTTTTGACACAAAAATTGGCACAGGCCTTCGAGACCCCGCAGACATTGTTACACCCTAGTTTGGAGAAGATAGCTCCAGTAGAGCAAGAATTATTGGAAAAATAAGGTCAAAACTATTAATTTTTAAAGCAATTTTGGTGAAAACTGTTGCTGTTGTGTTTTAGCTTTTCGCCCAGAAATTAGCCCACATCTTCAAGACCCCACAGGCATAGATACACCCAAGATAGCTCCAGTACAACCAAAGTTATTGAAAAATATGTCTAACGTGTCCATTTTGAAAACAATGTTGCTGAAAGCTATTGCTGTTGTGTTTGAGCTCTTGACCCCAAAATTGCCGCACGTCTTCGGGGCCTAATTAGTGAAGCTTCCCTCAAAGTTTGGAGAAGGAGAACCTGAGTTATTGAAAAATGTCTTAAGAAGAAAAAGAAGAAGTAGAAGCTCATATTAACCCTTGTGTCTAGTGGCGCGGGTAAAAATCTAAATCTATGTATAAATGACAAATAAAGAAATTTGACTTAAGTTGAATCATTCTTCATCATTAATTCTGGTTCTACTGAAGGGATATTCTCCAAAGGTGTGAGCTTGCCCTTGGGGTCTCAAAGAGGTATGCCATTTTTGGAGTCAAAAGCCAAAACACGACATCAACAGCTTTTAGCAAAATTGTTTTCGAAATAGACACTTGACTTCACAGTGGCCCAATTAAAAAATATATCAATGACACAGCTATTGGACAAATTTGTCCTTGTTAGAGAAAATTGTGAAATGTGGCCTGCAAATGGACATTCACTAAGCAAAAATATAGATCTTCTTGATCAATCGTAACCATTAAAGTGTTAAAGAAATCACTAACCCCGGGCCTGCTGATATTTTGAAAACAATTTGATTGAAAGTGGTTGGTGGCTAAGCCACCAATAACTTTCAGTCAAATTATTTTCAAAATATTCATTGGATCCAGAGTTATTGCCCATTGAAATTATCGTCTGGTGGCTTGCAGGAGCGAGACAGTTAAAAATTATCTAAGCATCTTAGATTATGCATTGTTGTATGCCGTGTGGGATCTGAGATTTGGACTGGAAAAAAAATCATTATTTACAATTCTCCCTAGATGGATACTTGGATGTGGTAATTGCCTGGGAATTAGGGAATAGTTATAAATAGATGAATAGTCCAATTTACCTAGCCCTCTTGTGACTGGTAAAGGAAATTTGTAGCTAGAAAAATGTTTTATATTACTACTAATTAGACTTACTCTTGCGACTGATAAAGGTGATTTGTGCCTGGAAAACTGTTTTATATGACCACTAATTACGATACTCTTGTGCCTGATAAAGGTGATTTGTGCGGGCGAAAATGGTTTTATATTGCCGATAATTAAGTTAGTTAAAACATTCCGGGATCACTTTACAAGTGTTCAATATTTTATCATTTTAAGTCATGGAAACAATTAAGCATGAAAACACTTCAGCAGTGAGAAATTATGCAAATTAAATACAGTTTCTACGCATACTAATTAGAATCTTATGGCATAGACTACCACTTTTATGCTGATGACACTCAACTATGCATCACATTTTATGTAAAGGACCAACTAAATGCTTGTGAGTGTGTGGAAATTTGTGTCCGAGAAATTAAATTGTGGGTGTTGAACAATCTGTTGCAATTAAACGAGAAGAAAACGGAAGTTCTCCTAATATCATCACGGCAACTCAGACAGAGTGTTGATATCAGTAGTCTGCATATTGGAGAAGCTGATAATACGTTCGGTTCTAGTGCGCGTAATATCGGTGTGACATTAGGCAACACTCTGTCTATGGAGGCCCATGTTACATCTGTCTCCCGCTCTGCATTTATCAATATAAGAAACATTAGTAAGATCAGAAAGCTCATTGATGACAATGCAGTGAAATCTCTCGTCCACGCCACAATAACATCATGGCTAGACTACTGTAACTCTTTGTTGACAGGCAAAACATCATCCCAGCTAAACCGCCTACAAAGAGCCCAAAATACAGCAGCTAAATTGATCACACACACCAAATCATACGAACACATTACACCTGTCCTCCGGGAACTGCACTGGCTGCCTATCAAAGAACGCATCTGCTACAAGGTTTCTCTACTAGTGTTTAGATATCTACACGACCTAGCACCATCATATCTACAATCATTAATTGTAGGCAGGACATCACCTAGATGACTCAGATCAAGTGCACACCTTCTATGCGTCATAGCGCCTTCCAACTGGAGACCGTGCCTTTTCTAAGGCAGGGCCTAAAATATGGAACAGTCTTCCATCAGAAATCAGGGACTGTAACAAAATTGAACCATTTAAATCCTTACTTAGAATCGTGGCAGGTGCATCAACAGATAGTCCCATATGAATCGTCAGTGTGTCAGTATCTCAGACATGTGAAAGCTGGTCGGCCAAACCTTGACATTTAGTCTTGGTGCTGTGGTCCAGTGGAAAGATGTCTGGTTGCTGATGCTATGCAGAGTTGCAGAATAGCGGTTCGATCCCCCGACCAGGAGATGGTGATCAACAAATTAAACTAATTGGTGCATGACTGTCGGCTAAGTTAGCACATAGAAATTGAAGCCGCACGTTGCCAGTGCGTCAATAAAACAAAAATACATACACACATACATACATACATACATACATACATACATACATACATACATACATACATACATGGTGATCAACAAATTAAACTAATGGGTGCATCACTGTCGGCTAAGTTAGCACATGGAAATTGAAGCCGCACGTTGCCAGTGCGTCAATAAAATAAAAATACATATACTGCCAGAGCCGTGCTGGAGTCAGAGTACAATAGGCGTAAAAGCCTAGGATTGATTGTGACAGATGCATATTGGTCTGACATTTTGTTAGCTTACTAAAATATTTATCACTCAATTCACTGTTTGCTAAAGTCACCTGACTTAGATATCTCAGAAAATTTTGACCTATCCATTCCCATGGCGCGTATGTTCCCTAGTAAACAAGGTTAGCAACGATACATCCCTCCATTGGGTATTCTTAATAGTATTTCTTTAACTCTAATGCAGTCACTGCTCTATGGAACCAGTTCCTCTATTCCTATCGAGAACATATAAACAAGTCTGTGGCCATGCGCACTATGCTACTATGCATGCGACCGAGTTCAAGCCATGATTAATTAATTCATGCCACAAAATTGAATATTGATTTGCAATTTAACGATGCAGGTTGGCCAAGATGGGCCACAGTAAATTGACTGGTAAGTATTTTAGTAAGCTAACAAAACACCAAACCAACATATACATCTGGGTCATTTTGTAACACAACAAAAATATTAAGCCACTCAATTCACTGTTTGCTAAAACATAGAATTGGTCAGAGCCAAATACTAGGTGGGTTGGTAAATTGCAAATCAGGGTTGAAAGGTTAATCACCAAAACACTAAAATCAATTAAATCACTGAAGTGCTGAATGAGCAAGAACAAACAAATGTTCTAAACAAAATACACTAAAATAATGATAATTAGAAAATCTCAGCAAAGAGAATTTAAAATAGACATGAGATGGTGAAGAAGACAGCTGATTAAATAATCTAGGCAATTGAGCCTAGGGTTGAGTGGCAAAACTAGTAATGTTACAGATTGCGAATTGAATCTGATCTTTCAGATAAAATAATGTAGATTCTGACATTTATACTGCATCTTATATAATGTACATTGTGTGCCTTAACACTTACTGAGTGTCTCCTGGCGATACATTCTAGTGTCAATTAATAGTGTCTGTAATCCATTGTTGGGATGCGCGCGTACTAAACAAATTTACATAAATAATCTGAATGGTGCTTCAAAAAAGATCTTTTAAATTGGGTATTGTTTTTATAAAGGTAGAAAACGATTAGGTTTTATACATAAGATCTCTTCAAGGTTAAGGAATGAAGCCGTCTCCTACCACCTAGAAAATATCATTCACAAAAAGAATTAGATATCTGAACACCATCTAGCAAACGTGGCAGCTAATAGAAAAAGACTCATTTCAGAGTTATACAATTATATAGATGGACCCAAGACATGAGCTAATAGAGCAATTTATTTTGGGCTTTGCCATAAAAATACCTGTACCATGGACAAATGAAGCAAATACTTAATAACTTTTGAACCAGAAAATAAGGAAAGATAGATGTTAGTGCAAAACGATAATACCACCCCACATACAGAGATTTAAGTCATCAAAGGCTATCCCATGAATCTTTGACTTGATCATGGGATGCAGAATCGGGTTAAATAATGTGTTGTCCATACAACCATTTGAAAACCGTAGATATACTGTGGTAAATTCTCCTGTAAAGGATCGATTTGAATTGGTTAAGAATTCTTAAGTTCAGACAAAAAATCAATTTCTGAGAAACGGGTCTCTTGGAAAAATACCAGATATGCATATTAAAGATTTGTGGAATGATGAAAGGAAAACTGCTCTTAAACCCTTAGGATTTCCAAAAAAAGGATTCCGAGATCCACTGATTAACTCTGATTGGGCCAAGCTGGCGTGAGCAAAGGTATAATACATTCCACTGACAAAATGTCTTAAAGAATTAGAAAGTTAATCTGAAGATATAAACAAATGTGATGTCTATGACTGGGCCAGAGCATCTACCGCCAGAGCCTAGCCTGGAGGAAGAAGATGAACATCAGATCTGGACGCTAATCTGTGTAGAAACTTAATGGGATGTAATAAATGAGATTCAATGAAAATTATTGTACCTGGAATATAAGAGGCCGATAGATTGCCTCACATCTCCACAATTGGAGAAGGACCAAGACATGATAACGTTGACCCTCCCTGCTTGTTGATGTAAGTCACTACTATGGAAAAGACTAGATGAGCAGATAGTTGACTTGTCAAAGAGACGACATCTCTTCACTCACCGATATGCCAGAATAATGAAGAGGGAGTAATAATATTATCTAATACCATAGACACAAGACCGAGACAGAATTCTATAGCAATCCCCTCCCCCAAATTTTTAGTAGAAAGGAAGAATTTGTCCAAAGACTATGGGCTCAAACATATGACGAATTGAAATGGCAGAAGACGCCTAAAAGATATGGCTGAAGGATCTTCGAACTCGTCACGAGGCCGAAGAAAACCTGATGAAGCACCTTAAAGATACCAATGAATTCTGGAGAAGAAAATACATTATGCTTGATATTGAAGCCAACATGAGCT
>JAVVLW010000939.1:0-77000 GCA_034401795.1 Chaetoderma sp. LZ-2023a
GAAAGCCACAATCATGTCAAGAGATCGACAAACAGGCAAGATAGAGTTGAGTGGCAATGATGACGATGAATGACTGATGCCGAGTGACCCTGGTGAAAAAAGCCTCGGATTCCCTGGATATCCGGACAATTTTAGCTCGGATGGTCCTGGAATGATGCCAGGATATCCTGGGATATCCTGGCATTACATAGCTCGGAAAAGCCAGGACGGTAATTCGGACATGATAAGCCAGGATATTATGCATTGAGAAAAGCAAGGAATAGCCTGGAAAAGCCAGGAACATTAAATGAACTAGTGAGCCAGGAAAAGCCAGGATATATAAATCAGCAAAACCCAGGAATAGCCTGGAAAAGACAGGAATATCCTGGGAAAAGCCAGGAATAGCCCGGAAGAGCCAGGAATAGCTTGAAAACATCAGGAATAGCCCGGAAAAGCCAGGAATAGCCCGGAAAAGCAATGAATAGCCCGGAAAAGCCAGAAATAACCCAGGAGTAGCCCAGAAAAGCCATGGATAGCCCGGAAAAAGCTAGGAATAGCTTGGAAAGGCCAGGAATAGCCCAGGAACCCAGGACATGCCCCGGGTGAGATAATAACAGATAACAAATATAACTTCACCAATAGTGTGGTCGTTGAAGTAAAAAATCAAACCTTACCAGGAAAAAAATTGTGTATAAGCGAATTTGGTATCGTTGCTAGTGCAAAAATACAATAACATATCCAAAATCGCCTAAAATCGGCCTTGGGGAGAAAAATTCATATCCCGTTAAATTTAGTTGATATTTTAGAGGCTAGATCAGTGGAAAAAATATTAAATATGCATATGGTATCATAAAAGTTAAAAATTTTTATGTCAAAATATTACTGGCCACCGCAGACAATTCAACAATTGCCATACATATTCTAGCAATTCATTTCTTACACATGCAAATTTCTTTGATCCTGATTTATATGAACTAAGCACTTCCTCAACTGCTTTCAATTTCGCGGACATGATAAAGGCGCACCATCAGGCAAACCAGCATTATTGTAACTTAGATTATATGCTGGGGGTGTATCCTACCAGTAGCCTGGTTGAGGGTATACATAGAAATGGAATAGGCATATGGGGCTTTGTAAGCAAGCATAAAAATCGTATTCTGGTGGCTAAATGCAGAGTAGTTGATTTAGCAAGTAGTGATTGAACGGTAATGGATGTTTTTGTGGTGTAATAACAACTGTCGTCGTCACTTTACTAACCCTAGAGCTGTAGCACACTCTAATGAAGTCAGTAACAGTCAATTACAACGTCAAAGAAATTGTGATCCCGTACACCAACATTTAATTGGAAAGCTGATTGCTTACTCTGTGGATTTTCCGCGGCTGTTTTAGTCGACACCCAGTCAGAACAAATGTGCATGAAGTAACAACACTGCCCTTCAGATACAAGCTTATAGAATGCTGTAGGAAAAGAGCTGATCCATGGTCTAATGATGTACAGAATCGGTTATATGGATGTTTTGACTTGGTTGCAGTGGAAGCTGTTTATCATGACGAGTGCTACAAAAGATTTGTGCTAAGGAAGGAAGATAGCCTACCTAGTACCGGTGTAAAGCCGCAGGGGTGACCAGAAGTTAGAGAAATGCTAGTTTGCTTTGAAAGATTGTGTCATTGGCTTGAGACAGAAGGTGATGCAGAACTGTATACTCTTGTAGAACTTCACATTAAGATGATAGAGTCATGTAAAGATTCTGAGGTATATTCAATTAAGAGACTTAAGCAAAAGCTCTTAGATCACTACAAAGAATTTATCTTCTTTGCAGATGTGAGTGGACGTAAAATGTTGTCTGCTTCAGAAATATGTTGAACTACATAATTAATGATAAATGGTACTGTAACAAGAAAGTTAATCTCGAAGAGGAGGTTAAACATATAGTTATAACTGCAGCTCAGATTATTCTCACAGAAATCAGAGATAAGGAGTATAATACAGAGGTGTACCCAACTAACGAGAGTATAAGCGACATTGCCAAAGGCAAGCAATGGCTCTGAAAATGCCTCCAGCTATTTTTGAAAACCCTTATTTCATCAGAACTGAAACAGAATAGTATGCAGGCAGCATGACCAAGATCATTTATAGCTCCCACATTGTTTGGCTTAGGTGTTGAGATGGACCATGTATTCGGTTCAAAGTGGTTAATAAATGAGTTGTCAAAATTGGGCTTCTCTGTGGGTTATGATCAAGTGACAAAATGTAAGCAATCTGTAATTCAAAATGAGAATCTTGATAATTTACTTTCTAATTGTTTTCCTGGTACATTTACTCAATGGGTTGCAGACAATGGTGACCATAACGTCACAATATTGGATGGACAAGGAACCGTTCATGGCATGGGGATCATCACTATTTCAACCACTGACACGCCATTAATTCTGCAATAACCCGCAATAGAAAAGAAAAAACGTATCACAGTTGGTGAGTTAATAAAACATAAAGGGCTACCAATAGTGCAATACAAAGCTCCACCTGAGCATGGGTTATCTTCAACAGTATACAAGCCCATTCTTCAGCTACAAACACCTTATACATTGCCTCCAGAAATATATTCTGACTTGCTATGGCATTCTGGTTGTTTTTTCAGCAAGGCGGCAAGACCTAGACCAAGCTGGTCAGGCTTTATGAAGCACATATTTTCTGGCAGTGAGCATTTGAAATCGGATGTACTGTTTCTACCAATTATGGATTTAAATCCATCAGATGACACATGTATTTATTCAACACTTCTATATATACAAAATCAGGCTGAAAAACTAAATGTAGTCACTCCGTGTTTAACATTCGATCAGCCACTGTGGATCAAAGCTCTCAACATCATCAAAGCGAAACCAATGAATGATGTATGCAGACTCGGTGGTTTTCACACTATGATTATCTTTTTAGGTAGTATTGGCTCAATGATGAGTGGCTCTGGATTGGAAGAGGCCTTGGAACAAGTCTATGGTCCAAACACATTAACCCACATGATGACAGGAAAGGCTGTGGCAAGGGCCTTGCGGTGACACTTTTTAGTAGAAGCTGCACTAGTTAATTAATTGGTGAAAGCTGTTTTACATCAATTCAAAGTGAAGCATTGGCACAGAATAGAGAGGAATATCTGCAAATAGATCTGCCACTCGAAACAGTTAATGTTGAAACAGAAGACTCTCATACGCCATTGGATGAAATAATAGATACTGAGACAGACGATCTCCCCTTCATTTCAGATGAGACATCATATATGAATAGCAGAGAACCTTCTTGCAGTGCTGAGAATGTGTCGGCAGAAGATAAGTTAAACAATGCTGCATTGGATAAACTATATGATTTATATGATGAAGTAAAAGGCCTGTCTGTATCAGTTACAGATATTGCTGCATCAAAAGAACTTGTGGAGTTGCACAGATGTTTGATGAAGTACAAGGATAAGTTTGGAAAGAGTTCTCGAACAGCCAAGCTTTGGCTGCAATATATAGAATATGTGGAAACATTCAACCATTTCATTCGTGCTGAAAGAACTGGAAATTGGAGCCTGCACCTTGTTGCGGTCAGTAAAATGATATCCTGTTCGCTGCAACAGGTCACATTAATTATACAAAAAATGCCAGACTCTTCGTACAGGTAATGTTAGAGTTACCAGAAGAGCATCCATGGTTGCATCAATGCTTCATCAACGATGGCTACCATACTGTCTGGAGGAGTAGTAGATACTGGGCAGGACTCTGGATGGATCTAACAATTGAGCAAGTTCTGATGCGATCCATTAAAAGTTGTGGTGGGTTGATGAAAGGGAGAGGAATAACAGAAAGTGTCTGTCTGCAGTGGATTTACAGCATGCACAAATGTGCTGCGGTGAATAATGCTATGACAAGCTTAACACAAATTAAGCATAACACTAGTGAACAACACATTGGGTTAGGAGCAACAAGAAGTAGGCATGATTTTGTGACTTGAATGGAGTGCGCAAGTGGTTTAATCAACATGAACCATTTAATATGAATGAACCAAGATTGCGCTCTTTGGCTTCTGGTTTAGTTGCTACTAATGAGGATAGTTTAAATTGTGATGATATAGAGGAAGTGGGGTCAACAATTCATAGCAAACATGACAATGTAAATATCCTAGATGCAGCTGTCAAAAGAAATGACCAGGTTAGATCATTGCAGTATCTGTATCCGGGTATCAAAGTTGACCAGCAGAAATTACACATAAATCCAACAACATTGTTTTCCCGGCTAATAGCGCTTGTACAGAGAGAAGAGAATATGGTTCCATGTTTTTCTTATGAACTAACAGCAATACCAACATCCTTGTGCCATGAGGAAAACTGACAAGGCACAGTTAGCAAAGACGCTTCTAAAGGATGCATCTCCTTCACAACCAGATAGCCATATGATGTTTGTTCTTGACGGGGTTGCACTTCTTCATAGAGTTAGATGGAGAACAAAAACACATACAAGGATATAGTTTAACAGTATGTGAGTTATGTCAAAATGATGTATGGGAACTCTTGCATTGTTTTTGATAGTTATGAGCAGGGTTGTCCGACAAAGGATCATGAACACCAAAAAAGGGGTGGTAGAACATCAGCAGACATTCAAATGAATGAGTCTATGGACAGGTGCAACAATCAACAAGTATTTCTGTCAAACGAGAGCAATAAGAGCCAATTCATTAAATTGTTTAGTACCTACTTAAAATATGATGGCCACCATGTCTACATCAGTAAAGGTGACGCTGACACAATGGTAGTTTCCAATGCACTCAGAATTTCAAGGCAATGAGATGCAGTTACTGTTGTATCAGACGATATGGACATCCTAGTTTTACTGATGTATCGCTGGAAACCTGATATGGCTGATATATACTTTAGATCAGAGGCCAAGAAATCTCTTAAGAAAGGAATGAAAATCTGGAGCATTTGTGATGTGATTGGAAAGATTGATCCAAATGTAATGTCACACCTTCTTTTCACTCATGCCTGAACTGGATGTGATACCCCGTGTGCAACAGCAACTCATGTTGGTGAGGCAGGAGTGCATTTATTATTGTCATGTATGGTGGTCAGAGCTTTGATTCTCTCAACAGCTTACGGTACACACGGTTCATGGAGATGACTGCGTCCTATAAAGCATCCATTGAGCCACAGAAGCTTCCTCCTACTGAAAGAGCAGCATTTTTTCACAGTTCATGTGTTCATTTACAAGTCGTTGTGTGGAAGACACTCTCAGAGGCATGGCTGGATGGATCCAACTCATTGGAGTTGTAACCTAGAAGGCACAGAGTTAAAACCAATCATGACAGATATAGATGCAGCTCCAGGAAGTTAATGATGAAATGAAAATTGAAAAAATGAAAATAATAATGAAAATTTACCATTTTCTCCTACGAGAAATACCAAGTAACCTCCTTGGTTACCTCCATCTGGAAGATTACCCGAAGAAGCATCACTGAAGACTAAGAGTTTTAATGAATCACTTTTTCCTAAGTGTTGAAATTTCAAGTTAACATTTTCAGATTTAATTTTCTTAATGATCTTGTTAACTTCAACTAAGTCCTTAACTTTGGCTTGATTAAACGATGACGCTAACAAACTGGCATCAAACATCACATCAGGGCACATTATATGACCTATTCTTGATCGCATAGCATTACTTACCAACACAATCAATGAGGAGTCTTTGTCAATTGCTCGATGCTTAGTTAATTCATTGGGTTCAAGAGAATTGATATAATGATGCTGATCCAGTGTAATTTTGCTTTCATCTGAAGTTAGATTAAGACCAACATATTTGAAAGTGTCTATCTCTTCACGACTTACATTCAATTTTCTTCTAATCCGCTCAATAAAATCCTGCTCAGTTATTATCTTCAGACCAGACGAAATCATCAACATGACTTGCTAATAAACCTTTGAGTCCATCTTTATCAACCCAATAAAACACAGCAGGGTCAACTGTTGAAACTTGTGAACCACTGTCAAGCATTACTTCCTTAGCCTTGTTACACCAGCAAAGTGAGGCATCACATATACTGTACACACATTTTTTAATGTGCCAAATCACACCAACAACATTTGCCTCTTTAGGGGGTCTCAAATAAATGTCTCTTGATAACTCTTGACCTTGCAAAAAGCAATCTTAATGTCCATTGATTTGGGTTTCCAATTATATTGAACAATTATGGCTAAAACCAGTCTAAGAGATTCCTTAGCACAAGTGGGGAATCTTTTTCTACATTGTTCTTATCAGTGTCCTCAAACCCTCTAGCAACTAGACGAGCTTTACAAATATCACCAGTAGATGTTCCTTTCATTGTACAAATCCATCTCATAGAAATACATTTTTTACCGGTGTCAGGTAATTCCTCATACACATCAAATTCAATCCATTTGTTAGGTTCTCAATTTTTGCCTGGTCAAAACACACATCTTCAACCGTGAAAAAACAGCTATCGCTACTCAGAACTATTCAAATCTGTAAATTGTACATCTTTAAGTTGATTAATGTCCACTGAAATTTTAACACTTTCTTTGGAGGCTGGCTGTATATATTAAATTTTGTATCAGTCTTTCAAGGCACTGGTTGCTTTCCCAGCTCTTGAAAGCACTAACAATGCATGAATTACCATCCTCTTCTGTAAAATTTAAATATTGTCCAACCTTGGGCTTGAGACAAGTTCTAGACAAATCAAGTTCGCTATTAGAACTTACAGAATTCTGCACAGTTACTGATTGTTCATTGAGTTCTACAGTTTGATCATCATCAAAGTCATCTATATTAACATCCTCATGAGTACTATTTTGATTATCATTAGCTGACAGTTCGTCAATACTTGAGTTAATGGAAAGTTCCATATGTTCATTTAAATCTGACAATTCAGATGAATGTTTTGTTAAACAGCATTTGTGAACATGAATTTATGAACCTCCATGCCATACAAAGAAGACCACTCCATCCTGACCGATCACAACACCTGGCCCTTTCCATTCATTGTTATCGCTTTAGAAGGATCATCAGAAAGTAAATGCGTTACTGAACATTTAATTGGTCCTCATGAGGCTAGAAAAGCATATATTGAAGTTGAAACTTCTGATAGAATTAGAAGGGCATTACGGAAACTAACTAGAAATTATGACAACTATATTACAGGAGCCATTGTCTATTATAAGCAAGATAGCCAAATCTTCTGTCAAAACTGATGCGAGATTGGGATTTGCACCATAGACTAATTGATGTGCACTAAAGCCATGCACATTATACAAACAGTTTTTGGCATTCACTGACCATGCAAGTGCTGTTTGCCAATCCAGTGTAGTGTCATGTTTTACTTTCGAAAGAATTTCACTCAGAGCCCTATTGTGTCTCTCAAGAATCCCATTACTCCAGGTGCTGTAAGCTGGTGTAGTCTTAACTGTTATATTAAAGTTCTCAGCCATATCATGAAATTCCTTATTGTCAATTATTTGGGGGCCCATGTACACTAATCCAAATTTGAATAAACTGTTTGACTATAATGTCTGACCGTTTACTCAAAATCACAATGGCAGTGCTATAACGTGTGAATAAATCTATAATATGTAAATACCACACATTTGACCATATCTCATGCACGTCCATAGCTACCATATGGTTAAATTAAGTGGCTAATGGCACACTAACTGCTGTTTTTTGTAAAGGCTGTTTGAACTTAATACAAGTCTCACACTCTTTTACAATGTCTTGTAACATATTTGTGACATCGATATTCAAACTTACACCTGCAGTTTTTAGTAGAACAATCAATTTCTCTGATGTAGCATGACCAAATTGTTTATGCAATTTGACTAGTTCACATTTATTATATTTCTTTGTGTTTACTGTAGCAGGAACTTCTTCAATTTGATTAGCCTCAACTGATGAATTGTCCCCTTTTAAACTAACACAGTAGTGTCCACTGGAAGTGAAATTCAATCTTACTGGATCTCCAAACATTGTAGCCCTATCATTGCTTAGGTTCAATACAGTGTTTGCTTTCTTTAAAGAATCTACTTAGTAGAAGAGGTATGTCACAGTTCACTACCTCAGTAGAACACAGCTTGTGTTACCAATTAAAGCTTGGATTATAATGTGTTCTATCGACTTCACCTCAACACTATCTCCAAACTTAAATTTCTGATTACTTTCAATTCTAGTAAACATACTATCGGTCAAATCACGCAAACGATATCTGTACTCATCTAACCATTTTCCCCACAAAACTGTTCTTGTACACACAGTGTCTACTACTGCTGTACCATAGGCTACAGCCATGAAAATCTCATCTTTGTGTTTCTCATTTGTAAATAATGTAATATTGACAGATTCTGACTTTTCAGTTTTATTTCGTTCATTTAGAGAACAATCCTTAGCCCAATGAAAAACTGATTCGCAAATTGCACATCTGGTTCATCATCCATATTTGTTCAAAGGCTTTGTACCTTTCAAGTTAGTATTACTATTTCTATAGGACATATTTCTTGGTCTGAATTCAGTTGTAGCTCTTTCCGTAGTGAAAATGGCTTCAACAGGCTCCAGCTTTATCTTAAACGGTGTGTCACTATTAGCAGCTGTACATGAATGATCTTTGCTGAAAATTCTTTTTAATGCTGATTTCATAGTATCATACTTAATATCAGGACATGCAGGTGATGCTAAGTGTCTCTCTTTTGATTGAGATTGGAATTGTCTAAAAGTGTAAAGGGTAATACTCCATCAGCTAATGACATGTCATGTTTTTAGCTCTATATTGTATCTGTGTTCAAATTCATTAATGTAATCACTCATAATCAGTGTAAATTTTTTTGAAACTTTCAAAGTTTGTGTATGCTTCATAAGCACTATCAATAATATCTTTTTTATAGACAATGTCCAAGGTATTTAACAGTATATTCATTCCATCTTCATTATTTAGATCTTCAGCCTTCAGTTCTAAAGCAGTATCTCTCATTCTTCCCATCAACGATAAGGCGATAGCCAACGCTTGCTTTTTAGGATCCAAATCAGTAACTAATGTCCACATTTTAACTTCATTCCTCCATGTTTCATAAGTCACTTTGTCATCAAACTTGGGCAGTATCTTGTAATTCTGTGTCATGATTAAGTTTGGCTTAACCATGCTCTGCTACCATGTAAAATTAGTCAATACAGTTTTTGCTGAAGTCTGTAGGTGTAGAAAGACACAATCATGTCAAGAGATCGACAAACAGGCAAGATAGAATTCAATGGCAATGATGATGATGAATGACTGATGCCGAGTGAGCGCTCACAAAAACTGGTTCTTTGTTCATCCTATTCCTTCTTTTTAATTCTTTGCTGTCCTCTAGACCGTTGAATAAGATGTCTCCTCAAGCAAATCACTAAACAAGAATGCCTAAACCGATCCATCCTCATGATATTGTTGTATATCCAAGCAAAGAAAACGTGCAAAACAAGCTGAGAATTGCTGTCAATCATGTTAGAAATGTAACAGGAACTTGCTTGGTTAAGACTAAAAGTCGGATCCATAAAGGTTTGTGTGAAATATAACTAAATAAATTTTGCTGGTTTATGATTATGTTAACAAGCCAGACTTGGCTGGAAGGCTACTAGGGTGGGAGGGGTCAGAACTTGTAAACAGACTTCCGATTGGTCAATTTTTCTGGCGGCTATCTTGGATTTTCTGAAATTCAGTTAAAAGCATATTCCTCATTAGCCACTTGGCTGAGCAAACTAGGTTGGAAGGGCCCTAGAGTGTTTTTTGCTTCAGAATTTATATACACAAATTTGAGGCAATCAATATTTTCGGTGCCCATCTTGAATTTTCCGAAAAATTGCGGGAAATCGTTTAAAACGCTACTCCTCATCAACTGCTTGGACAGTTTCAACCAGACTTGGCTGGAAGGATACTAGGTTGGTAGGTTTCAGAACTTGTATACACAATTTTGATTGGTCAATTTTTCCGGCGCCCATTTTTTATTTTTTTTTAGATTTCAGAAAATCGGTTAAAAGGCTACTACTCATTAACCGGATGAACGATTTCAAGCAAACATGGCTGGAAGGACCCTATGGGTGTGTGCATCCGAGCTTGAATGCAGAATTTTGATTGCTCAATTTGTTTGGTGCCATCTTAAATTTTCCGAACAATGTCTGGAAATCATTTAAAAGGCTACTCCTCATTAATGGCTTGGGCGATTTCAACCAAACTCAGCTGGACGGACCCTAGTCTGGTCCACTTGTATACAGAATTTTTTTTGGGTGCCCCATCTTGTTTTAATTTTACCAATGGAATTTACTAAAAAGATTTCTGTTTTTGCCATCGTGAGCATTAAAAGGTCACGAATATTCATATTTTTGCATAACCCGTATCCATTTGTAGGCCAAGAGAAAACTATTTAAAAAAAATTTATCCCCTGGGATGATTGGCTCGGTTACCGAGCTAGTCATTCCAGTGGTAAATTAAAGAAAATATTTTTCTAATGGCCTGTAAATAGACATTCCTCAACATTACAGAAGAGGCTGCTTTGACCGTTTTCACTATTGCCCCCTTTTAATGGTGAAGCCAGCCAAAACCGACCTCTGCAGTGGTCTTGGGAATGTCCGTTTGCAGGCCAAGAGAAGACTATTTTTGAAAATTTACCACTGGAATGACTGGCTCGGTTATCGAGCCAGTCATTCCAGTGATCAATTTAAAAAAATAGTCCTCTCTTGGCCTACAAATGGACATTCAATAAGTAAATATCTGAAATCTCTTGACCAAATTTGACCATTAACCCTTTAACCTTCATATCAGCTCAAAACGGCTGCTGTAGTGGTCTTGAGAAATGTCCATGTGCAGACCAAGCGAAGACTATTTTTGAAAATCTACCACTGGAATGACTGGCTCGATAATAAAACACGTCATTCTGGTGGTAAATCTTTAAAAAATATTCTTCTCTTGGTCTGCAAATGGAAATTTTTTTTGAGAAAATTTAAATTTTCTTTAAAAAATTAAAAGCTTAAAGGATTGAAGGGATAATGAATGACCCAAGATGGGTTAATTGATGTACAAATGTGATTCTGCTGCATAATTACTCACTAAGCTTTCTTTAGCCTCAGAGGCCCTAAACAATACCATTCCATGATCTGTGTGATATCTAATACCATAACAATCCAAATATTGCGCCACTGCCACATATATGATGTGTCCTGACAGGTTACAGAGCTAGTCATTCCAGTGGTAAATTTTCAAAAATAGTTTTCTAAGGGCCTGCAAATAGACATTCCTCAACACCACTAAAGAGGCTCCTTTGACCATTTTCACCATTACCCCTTTAATGGGTCAAGGCGTCCAAAACCGGCCTGTGCAGTTGTCTTGAGGAATGTCCATTTGCAGGCCAAGATCGATAATTGAGCCAGTCATCCCAGTAGAAAATTGTCAAAAAAGTCCTCTTGGCCTACAAATGGATATTCCATAAGCAAATAGTTTGACTTTCTTGATTAAATTTGACCATTAACCCTTTAACACTTAAATTTGTTTTAGAAAATTTCAATTTTTTCATTCAAAATGTCCATTTGCAGACCAAGAGAAGACTATTTTTAGACCCCGCCAACAAATTTGTCGGGGTATTATGTAATGGCGCCGTCCGTCCGTGCGCGCGGGCAGGCAGTCGGGCGTGCGTGCGTGCGGCAGAGTGGTTTCCAGATGATAACTCCGTTATCGTTTATCGGATCGCTTTGAAACTTCATACAGTGGTTGGACTAGGTCTGAGGAAGAAAGTTATTGAAATCGACACTGATCCAAAGTCCAAGATGGCCGCCATCCATGGGCTGCCATCTTGAAAGTTGGTTTCTGGATGATATCTGTTACCATTTATCGGATCACTTCCCAGGTTCGTTGGAATATGTTTGGTGAAGAAACCTATTGAAGTTTATGATAATCCGAAATCCAATATGGCCGCCAGTCAGTGGCAGCCATTGTGAAAATTGGTTTCCGGATGATACCTCCTTGACTGTTTAGCGGATCACTTTGACACTTCAGAAGGATTACTGGTCTGATGGGTCTGAGGAGGAAATAAATATTTTCTGATAGCTGTCATTCATTAGTTTGTCATCATGGTAGGGCATTATGCGCCGTTTGTGGAGCTCTTGTTGAAAACTTACCACTAGAATGACTGGCTTGGTTATCAATGACTGGCTCGGTTATCAAGCCAGTAATTCCAGTGGTAAATCTTCAAAAATAGCCTTCTTTTGGTCTGCAAATGGACATTTCTCGAGACCACTGCAGAGCCATTTTTGACTGATATGAGTGTTAAAGGGTTAAAGGGATAATTTGTGAAATTGACACAAGATGGGTTAATCATAAACAAATGTGACTCTGCTGTATAATTACTCACTAAGCTTTCTTTAGCCTCAGAGGCCCTAAACAATACCGTTCCATGATCTATGTCACCATGCGATATCTAATACCATAGCGATCCAAATATTGCCACTGCCACATATATGTGTCCTGAGAGGCAGAAATATGAATGCTAGGCATGACATGCAGGATACATTTTTTCTCATTCAAAAGTTATTACACATGAATGATTGGCTCCGTTATCGAGCCAGACATTTCAGTGGTAAATTTCCAAAAATAGATTTCTTGTGGTCTGCAAATTAACTGATATCTGTTAACCCCCCATATCAGCCAAAAATGGCTTCTGCCGTGGTCTTGAGAAACTGGAATCCTACATTACTTTACAGCATTAGAAATAATCAGTATTAGGTATTTTTTAATTAATTTATTTAGGAGATGTTGTGGTGAAGGCCTTGAGTCAACCTATTTTCAAAGTATTCAATGGCCTTAATTTTGTATAGGATTATTTTGAATTTGAAAAACGTGAATGTTCACAGTGAACGGCGTCTGTCTACTGCGGGAGAGGTGTAGATGAATTCACTCAAAACACAGACAGAAATTCAAAGACAAAAACGTGAATTACATTCATGAAGGATGGGTTTTTTTATGGTTATTCAAATTCTTGTAAGCACTTTGCATTTATGTATTTTAGATTTTGAATAATTGTATTTCATCATTTTTTTCACAATGTCATTTCAACGAGTCATTTTTGTCTCGCTTTCATAATGGAAAGCATAAAATAGAATATATCTAATTCCATCATCTCCATTTGGACTTGACAAAATGTATGCGTTTATTTGACCCTTTTACCCTCATATCAGCCAACATCGGCTTCTACAGTGGTCTTGAGACATGTCAATTTGCAGACCAAGAGAAGACAATTTTTTTTAATTTACCACTGGAATGATTGGCTCGATAACCGAGCCAGTCATCCCAGTGCTAAGCTTTCAAAAATAGTCTTCTCTTGATCTGCAAATTGACAGGGGTGCGGGATGGGGGTCAACATGTCATGAAATTGATTGTAATGCAACTCCTCTGACAGTGTAGAACGGAACTCAACCAAATTTGGTATGTGACTTACCCATATCAATGTGGAGTAGATGAGCACATTTACATTTGGCCCCACCCACAGGGGTTGGGGGATGGGGTCAAAAGGTCAAGAAATTGATTGCAATGCCACTCCTCTGACACTGTTGGACGGAATTCAAACAAATTTGGTTTGTGAGTTACCCATATGATCGTGGAGTGCAAAATGACATTTACATTTGGCTCCGGGTGGGTAGTGGGGTGTGGCAAAAGTTCAAAGTGGTGAACGTGGGGATTTGTGATGACCGATCAATCTAGTATTAATTTGTGGTTGATAGTTATTGATAGTCTCGATATAATTTCAGTAGCTGCAGGTTCCAGATTTGTTTATTTTGCAGATTTGATGGATTTTGTCATATCATGCCCAAGGTCATGTCATCTTAGTGTATGGCCACACATTTGTCTGTGTTAACATTTGAGCCAAATCGAGTATTTTTTAGATATTTCTGGGAATGTGATTTTGTGATTAACTAACTGACTATGGAAATGGCGGTTTACTGGTACCTAGGGCCAGGGGCGTGGTCAACAATTTATTTATAAACATGTTATTTGTGATATAATTCAGTGAAATTCAACCAAATTTGCTATATGAGTTATCTATATCATTATCTCAGAGATGAGGGGCTGGGGGAGCAAATGGGTACCTTAAAAGCTGGGAACAGGGGGGGGGGGATTTCTGATGGCGCAATTTAGATTTTCTTATTGTCGTGGTTATTGTTGGTGGTGGTGGTGATGGTGGAGGTCAGGTGGTGGTGGTGGTGGTGGAGGAGGAGGTCAGGTGGTGGTGGTAGCTGTGGTGTTTCTGCTGATGTTGATTCTTGCAGTAGTGGTGGTGTTTTCTATTGCAGGTGTTCTTTTGGCTGTGGTGCTGGTTGAAATTGTTATTCTGAGTCTCTTTTACAACCGCTGCCTCTCACCAAACCACAATATTCTTTTTTGCTTTTCAAAAGTCATGCAAGTATATGAAAATGCTTACCCATTGCCCTATATATTAGGATTAATTCCAGTCCATGGAATTTTATAAAATGACGGTGCGGTTTACAAACTTGCTTAGCAGACTAGCCCTTACTATTTGGCTAGCATGCATATTTTTGATATGCAAATGAACTAATTGAATTGATCTCCACATAGACCGATAACGTTATCGGTGTTGCCGTTTTCAAAATGTCCTGAGTTTGAGTAAGGCGGAATAGCTGGTTTGAGAGAGAATAACTATACAATTATATCCAATTTGGGATGGATATTTATCCTGGATGGGATAAATGTAATTATAAACATATTCATTTAATTTTTGTGTGTATTTTATTTGAAGTCACTTTGATATTGCGGTGCTCGCCAGATGTGTTACACACGAGGCATCAAAAAGTGAATGGGACAGACTTAGATTTGATGAGCTCTTTTATTAGGCTGGAGGTGTCGGGGGAAAAGAAAATGGTCACCGCAAAACAATATGGCGGATGATTAATTGACACAAATTGGAAACATGAATAAATAATTGACGTACTATTTTTTTTCACTAAAAAAATTTCTTAATTTCATAGTGACCCTTCAGCTTTAATATACTCTCAGATCCTAATTTAATCAACCTGGCTATCCAACTATATTGTTAGGGTATTTTTCTGACTGATTATGAGAATTATTTAAACTGCTTACGGATGTTTCATAAGGGGTTGTTAAGCTATTGATGCCTTGGATGCTGCTATGACTGTGTGTGTGTGTGTGTGTGTGTGTGTGTGTGTGTGTGTGTGTGTGTGTGTGTGTGTGTGTGTGGCCTATGGTCAGAAGACTATGTACAACAACGCTTATAATAGATGTGACGATGGCATATATCTGGATCCTTATAAACTTAGTGTGTTAGACAAAAGTGGTGCGATGCAGCATCCAGAAAATAGACCGTAGAATGCGTTAACTAATTATCGTGTTGGTGTTGGATAGAATAGCTACATATAGTCTGGAACATTTTCCTGGAGGGGAAGCAGGAAATAATTAACTCAGCCAGTGTTTCAAAGTACATAATTTTGTTAGGAAATAATGTAAAGACAATAGCTGAAATATCAGAACAGGATTATGAAACTAAGATTACTGTGAATAACCAGACTCGACCCTTTGAACACAAAGTGCCAAAACACCAAAATCTTGCATGATTTAATACCGGTTATGTTGGGTATTTTGAGATTGGTTTGACTGGAAGCTGTTACTGCCATAGCAACGGGTACCTGTCAGATTGGTTTCAAAATATTCAACAGCTTACGTGTGTAGTTATTTTGAAATTGAGAATCTGGTAATTCATGGTTCAAAGGGTTAAGCCATATATATTTGAGTGTTTCTGTTCCACAGGGGATTGGTGAAAACACATTTGAAAAGTTATCATAACACTGTTACTCCTGAATGTAAACCTAGGTATACAGTCAGTGTGAAAGCATGAAACTACAATGATAAAACGAAAACAGTAAATTCTCATAGAGAATTTGTTCCTTGTTATACAAAGGATATGCAAATTACTAATTTTAATTTGTGTGTACAGATTTAATTCATTGTTTTGGATGATCATCAGTTACTGCTAAATGCATTTTCAGTTAAAAGTGAATGGTTTCCTCTTATAACCTTATCACTCTGAGACCCACGATTAGCTGCTACAGAGTTAATAGAAAAGCAAGACTGGTGTTCATTTTCAAAATGATGTTTCTGAAAATTGTTACTGTCCTGAACAGCAACCATTTGCAGCAACATTATTTCCAAAATAAACATACAGTAAGCTATCTCATGAAAGGAAATGGAATTAGAAATCAGTTGTTTATGAGTTAAAAGTATATGCTGATTTATTCTTATGCCTATAATTGAGCCAGATACTTACAATACCATTATACTTGACTCAGCTCTGGGTAGTTTCAGGACATGCTAGTCAAGTTGGCCTGGTTATTCTTACAACTTGCTTATCACTATGGGTCAGTGGCACAGTCCACTCAGCTTCCTAAAAGTTCATCAAGTACACCCGCCATGTCACATTCAATATCAGCAAATGTAATCGGACCTACCCGGCGGTCCTCTGTGACCTAGTAATCCAGGAGCTAAAGCTAGGTCAGAATCGTGACGTAGCACAATCAGTATTCGGAAGGTCTGACACTTGCTGTGGCTTGGGGGACATGTCCCACACATTTTAAGCCCTGTTGTACAAACAAATTGTGGTAGCACTAATTAGTTATCCTGATTTCTTTGCATAGGGGGTCTAGGCTTTGGCTGTATCCACAGTGCACAACGATATAAGCATGATCGTGTCATAACTCAAAGTAATATCGTATTAGATTCACCATATATGATATTTAGACGGATATCGACCTAACATATATCCAACATACATTTTGCATGCATATACCAAAGGCGAGGGTGAAATGTGAAGGTTATATTTTATGTATGTATACTAACTCCATCATAGAATCTGTGTATCCAGCTGTACCACTGTTGACAAAGCAAAGGAAATTATTCCCCAAAGCCTCTACTGGCTGCTGCGGTGGGTTACCACGAATGCAGATTTAGCACCAGAGCAGTTTGGTAATGTTAGATCAGAATGTGCTAATGAAGGTGATGAGAGGCATGTAATGATGATATGCCAAGACATAGCGCATTGTGTATCACACGGGAGAAAGAAAATGCCAAAACACATAAGCCTCGCTATGACAATGAGGCATCTTACAGGTTCCAAACAAGTTGTCACCATTCTGAATCGTATGGGTCATAGCGTTTCCTATGATGATATTGAGGTAGTTGACACTAGTATGGCGCTTGAAGTATTAGCTCAATCAACACGGGATGGAGTTGTAATACCAACAAACATTGTTCCAAACTCGTTCGTTCAAGTAGCAGCTGATAACAATGATATACTTGAAGAAACCTTAGACGGTAAACAGACAGCTCACTCAACGACAATGGTGATGTTCCAACGAATGCAATTTGGCCCAAGACCAGAGCGTGTCATACATGCTGAACACTCAGTCAGGAGAAGGGCTTTGACAGCACCAGGTACTGAAAACAGAATTCTTGATTGTGGGGTGTTTGGTAGAAGACCAGTTGTGACCGCATTCACAGACACTGTCAAGAAGGATTGGTACCAATGTGATAGCTCAATCCAGGAACAGGCATTAGTCATGGATCTTGCATGGGCCATCGTTAGCATGTGTCCAATAAAATTGTTTGCGGTAGATCTTGTACCCATGATGACCACAGAAACACAAACAGTCCCTAGTTGGAGTGGATTTAATGCACTTGTATCATGTGCTAACGCACCTTTTACACAAATCGGTTACTGTCCAATGATTTCCGGATCACCAACTGAATTCAATACGGTGTATACGGTCATGAAACAAGTTCAAAGAATGATGACAACACTAGGACAGAATGACTCGGTCATTACATTCGACTTGGCCATATATGTCAAGGCAAAGGAGATACAGTGGTGATATAAAGAAGAGTTTAGTGACACTGTGATCAGACTGGGGGGATTCCACATTGCGCTAAGCTACTTAGCTGTTATTGGAAAGATGTTTGATGACTCTGGCTTAGAAGATCTCCTCATAGAGGCCAACACATATGGTAGCAGCACGGCTGCTGCTCTACTTAAAGGGAAGTCATATAATCGAGGAGTGAGGGCTCACAAATTGGTTATGGAAGCGCTGCTGCGATTACAATGGCAGTCTTTTTCCAAATGGGTTCAACAAAATGGACAACATGAAGACCACATTACTCCAACAGAATTGGAGAGTCTGGATGAGAAAATTAAGATGTGCCGAAGCAGCATTGACGACTTAGACGCACTGCAAGAAAATTTCAAAGAGGTGTGTATGTACGTGAATAAATTGCAACAGCTGTTCAAATCCTTTAAAGTTGAGTCAAGCTCGAAATCACACCTGTTCGCATTTTGGAACTCATATATTCATATGGTAGAGCTGCTGCTTGGATTCATAAGAGCTGAGAGAACTGGAGATTGGCAGGCACACCTATCTGCTACTGCTGCTATGGTGCCATATTTCTACAGCATGGACAGAACGAATTATGCAAGATGGTCACAAAGCAAATGTGTGGGTTACAAGATAGTCACATGTTTGGAGTACATAAGGAAATGGGGACTAATCGAATGAACAGGGATGAAACCGATGTGCAGAAGATACTTTCGATGTTCTCATCAGATATAATGACCAATCCCTTTAATATTGCGGAAAACGACGACAGCGAGTGTCTTCCGCTTGTAAACATTGCAACTGGTGTGGTATTGCCTAGTGAAATCGCCAAGAGACTTGTTTCCGCCTGTGACATTGGTAAGGAGATTATGGAAAATTTTGTTCAGGAGCGGCTGGACACTAACACGAGAAGCTTTTGGGACACGTTGCCACACTTAAAACTTAAAACATTTGCCAGCCTAGCACAGAAGAAAAAACTCAAAACAAATGATGAAAAAATTCACAATGTGAGATCTGACCACGAACTATTTGGTCGATTAATTATTGCCGCAAGGTCCAGAGATGTTGATTTAAAACTAGTGATGACGTATGAACTGTCTGCTGTTCCACTGTCATTGTCACATACGGATGGGACTCTAAGAAAGAATGTGAAAAGTGTTTTGTTAAGTGAACTAGAAAAGGAAGTAAATGTTGATGGACGGCTTCCACCTGTTGACAAGACAGGCGCAACAGCTTATGTAGTAGATGGCATGGCAATTGTGCAAATGGTTAAAACTGGAGGTACGTCTACATTTGGAGAATTGGCTGATAAATACTGGCACATCTTTACAATTCCACTGAATCAAGAAGACTGCAACAGAGTAGATATAGTTTTTGACAGATATGATAGACTGGAATCTCTCAAAGCGGAAGAGCGGCTAAAACGTGGGTCATCAACAGCATTGGAAGTAAAGATTGCTGGAGAAAATACTCTCGTTCCAAAGCAATGGGCCAAGTACATCAGCAATCCAACAACAAAAGTAACCTGGTTGCATTTCTCAGCAAGCGGTGGCGTGATACTGGTCCAAATATGCTATCTGCCGACAATTGCGTCATTCTTGCTGGTGGCTTTAACGATGGAATGGATGTTGTTGTCATTTCAGCGAACAATTCGTCGTATTTGGAAGAACTTCGATCAGATCACGAGGAAGCAGATACGCGTATGATGTTGCACGCGCTACACGCTTCAAAAGACCACATGCGTGTTGTTATACAGTCTCCTGATACAGACGTGGCAGTACTTAGTATATATACGTATCGTTCGCTTCACTGTTCTGAACTATGGTTCCGTACGGGCACAAAGGACAAATTGCGATACATACCAATACATACAGTTGCTCAAGTACTGGGCCCAGCTATCTGTCTGTCTTTGCCTGGGTTTCATTCTCTTACAGGTTGTGATAGCACTAGTGCATTATTTGGAGTCGCTAAGAGAAAAGCATTCAATCTCTTAAAGTCATCTGAATGTCATCAGCTTAGCTTAGCCCAACTCGGCGAACATGTTGACTTATCACCGAATACTGCAATCCTATGTGAGAAATTTGTCTGTGAGTTGTATACCACCAGGGATGTTGGAAAGACAGCTGATGAAACCCGTTATTGGCTCTTTTGTCAAAAGAGACAAAGAAATGAAAATCTTCCACCTACATCGAATAGTCTAAAGCATCACACCGAAAGGGCCAATTTTCAAGCTCTTGTTTGGAGACGTTCATTGCAAGCTGTTCAGAATCTTCCATCTCCAAATAGACATGGCTGGAGTATAGTGGATGGTCTACTTAAGCCTGTTCTAATGTCAAAGGATCCTGCTCCATTTGGATTAATTGAACTAAACATCATGTAGATGTCAAAAGTCTGCCTGCAAAAGAACAGATCTCTGTCAATGCAAGGCTAACAATCTACTCTGCACTGAAGCATGCCTTTGTATGGGAGGTGAAATGTGTGACAATGTTCAGCATACAATTGTCGAAGATGACTCTGACACGGATGAGTAACATTCTCTCATTTGCTCACGTGATAAATATGTCCTGCCAGCTTGTGTAGACATGCACTGCATGTCAGTTAAAAGTTTAATTATCAAAAATGTAGAAAACATGGGCATTGTTGTAGCTAAGGTATTGCTAGTCACAAGAAGACCTAAGTGCCCCAATATGTACAAAGCAACATACGGGTGTCTTAAACGAGGTTGATTATGTATAAATCTGCGATATACGATCACTCCTTTCCATTTTGGTTAAGATTGTATTGATATAACATGCGCTTAAGTTTGTGAAAAATGTACCATTGTGAAAATTGTTTGAGAGCTACATTCAACACCTATTGTAAATGGGCTTCTCAAGGGTTAGTGATACCACAATTTTCTTGTACAACACGGCTCAGAATATACCCAAGACATCGGTCTAGCATAATATAGAGACAAACCTTCTGAATACTGGGTGTGCTACGAAACCATTCTTCTAGACCCCTTTTGAAAATTGGCTCCCGGACTATAGAATCTTTGTAGCCTTTCTCAGGTTACACACCAACATTTCATATATGGATTTAAGCATCTTTTCTAGTTGCATTCAGCAGGCTGGACAGACAAAGCAATTTAGCTTCTGAACGGTGTAGTCAGACTTTGTTTTTCAAAGTCAGCTTTATAAGACACAATGTTAAGACTTGCCTTGCGATTTGTCTTGTGAACTGTGACCAGGATTTCAAATGTTTATAGAACAGTTGCAGTTAGGACAAACTATGTGACTATTTTGTTACTTCTTATAGGATACAAACTGCAACAATTGAACTGCAGAGATCATCTCGAGGGCGTGATGGATACCAGGTGGGGGATAGTGTTAGGGTATTTTTCTGACTGATTATGAGAATTATTTTAACTGCTTACAGATATTTCATACGGGTTTGTCAAGCTATTGATGCCTTGGATGCTGCTATGACTGGGTGTGAGTGTGTGTGTGTACTAACTGAATGGAGAGTAGCAGCAGCAGCATACCAGAGCATTAGATATAGGTCACAGACTGGCCGAGACTATAGGGAAGGTTATGTGTACTTTAAATACCTGAATATCTCTGATAATCTCCGCCGTGTCCACTAACACGCCAGGCGACATGCAGAGTGGAGACATGCGATAGAATCACAGGCACACGCCAGTGTTTAAAACATGCATATTGCCCAAACCTATAAAAGGCCCAGTACAATATAATGGGGGGGGGCCACAATTCATTGAACACTGACCGACCATAACACTTTGAACCACTAAGGTTTAAACATTGTTGTATATAACTGTATATAAAGTAAACCGCACTACCAAATAATGAGTTTAGTAAAGCATACAATTAGTTGGATTCTGTTGTTTTGTTTTAAAATGTTTGTGTTCTTTGAAGTTAGACAGAAGACCCAACAATATATAAACAATACATTTAACCATCCATCTGTTTATCTATCCGCTCACCTGCCCCTGCCTACATCCAGCTACTGATCCATCCATACATCCTTCTATCTATGTGCTTATTATTCAATCCATCCATTCCCCTGGTCGCCTGTCCATTCATCCGCCTGGGTGTCCATATGCTTGTTTATATGTCTGCGACGTTATCTCCTCAAAATCTCCTTAAAGGGATGCTAATCCCATCTCAAGTGTTATACTGCACCGATAGAATATGGTTTATAGATTCTATTTCATTCATATCCTGTCACATTTCCTTATCCATATCAAAATTATGTGCTTTGTAATATCGAGTAAATGCTCAACAGTGAGCGCCACCATTTAGTCTCCTTAAGCGATATCGTGCGATGTCATGTAGGTGCCAATGCATTAGATTCTTTATTATGTAACACTCATATCATTGAATATTTTGAAACTAATTTGACCTATGGCAGCAACAGTTTCCAGTCAAATTAGTTTTGAAATATTCAACAGCTTACCTGTAGGATTGCTTTTATACCACATTGCCAAACTATAGCGGACACCTCTATGACTGAGCGTATGTCCCGAGGCAGACAAGCTAGTTTTTCTGATTGGTTGAAAAGTAAATCATGACAGTCATCATAGGCTGTAGAAATGTAGCAACATTTAGCTACTAAAGCCTGAATATCTTTCTTTGACAGAATGATAAAAGGCTTAAAATTACCTTAATAGTTTATGAGTGGCCTATTAGATCACATGAATAGCTATCAAGAGATAAGATTAGTTATCCTTCAAGTGAACTTTAAGAAAGTTTATTGTATTAGTTACCCATGTGATCAATGATTGTCAGGTGACAAAATTTGTCAACAAACTCAAAATATTTGCTTAGATAATCTCCATTTGCAGGCCCTGCCTGATAAGATTATTTTTCAGAAAGCACGCTATAAGCTGGAATGGCCAAATAGCTGTGACTTTTGTCTTTAGTTTTGACTCGCAATATAAGGATCAAATCTGTTATGCATGTATCTGACCTCATAATCAAATACATCACGCTGTTTAGCTCATTTAACAAATTGTATGTTTTTGTGCTGAATTTACAAATTAACCCTTAAATTTGATAAAGAAATTAAAAAAATGTTCAGGGAAAAAGTCCATTTGCAGACCAAGAGAAGGCTGTTTTTGAAAATTTACCATTGTAATGACTGGCTCGGTTATCGAGCCAGGCATTCCAGTGGTAATTTAAAAAAACCCAGTCTTCTCTTGGTCTGCAAATGGGCTTTTTTCAAGACTGTGACTGCTGAAGCCATTTTTAGCCGATTTGAGTGTTAAAGGGTTAATAAACATTTTGTTGGCATTAACCCTTATCAGTCAGATCTCAAAATTTTAAAATTTTGAAATTAAATTAAAAGATGAACTGGTGTTAATTTTTTTTTAAATTGATAGACAGCAACATCATCCACCCAAAATTGACACCAGTTTCTTAATCTATTGAAATAGTAAATGATAGAATATTGATATCAGAGTGGTTAGGGTTAACAGCTCCATGTCAATTTAGTGTAAAAATAATCAACAGCTTAACTGTATAATTATCTTGATATTTAGATTCTGTAAATTCACTTTTCTAAGTTTTAAATCGATTCCAGCAAAAAGGTGGGTGTAGCTTAGCTAAAAATTGGATGGGTAAAATAGAAACGGATCACACTCTTAGAGGGATAAGCTGATTTGTCTGAGTCTGTACATTGGTGTGCAGAGCCGGGTTAAAGCAAGTACTAACAGGTGATGGCCCTGGGGACCTGAAAATGGAAGGGGTACCACCAAATCAAAAACAATTATCACATTTTACACATTAGAAACTGTAATCCCAGTATCTTAGTTGTTCAGTCATGAAATACATATATATAAGCCCTTTGAATATTTTGAAACCAATTTGACTGGAAGATGGCGCTTAGGTAAAATTAGATCAAAAATATTCAACAAGATTTTGATACATACGTAATGAAATTAATATTAAATTTGGCACAGCGGCAGCACCTCCCTCATTGACCCAGCCAATATAAGGTGGACCACACAAGTCTTTACCCCAAATAGAATTAATCATTGGCTGTATTGGTCAGTAACAGTTTGTCAGTGGGTCAGCCAAATTTTGTTTATACCTGATAAAACCGCCTATGGCACAAGTAAATAATTTTACTGCCCAACCGACAGACAGACGGACAGAGTTATACTAGATGCAGTCACGTCAAAATCTAGCTTTGGCCTCTTAATTTTTGTGACTCTCTTAGAAGTAATTTGATTTATTGAACTATCGGTAATAATCTAGACTGAAAATCCTTTTCTATAGAATTACGTTAGAAGATTGATAGTATCAACTCACTAATAACTCTAATCTTGAGAATAAGTCTCCTCGACTGACCAATTATTTGTATCCGATGACAGAATATGTAGTCGATTACATTTGGGAAATCCTTTTCTCCATATGATAAGAATGTATTTAAGTTACCAACCAGGACAGATGGATACTGTCTGACTATCTCATTATTGGTCTTATTATGGCAATCAGATGGATTTGTCACACCAAAATTGGCTAACTTTATTCTCATGTACTAAAGGCTCTTTTCTGGGCATGTGTGTGTGTGCAGGCAGGGATGGGTGGGTGGATGTCTTAGGTGTATGTGTGCAATGTGTGTATGCAGGCATGAGTGAATGTGTGCGTGCATGCTTTCATGTGTGTGTGTGTGCGTGCGTGTGTCTGCATGCCTGTGATCCAAGGTGTGAGTGACATCCAGTCAGTGGCAACACAGCAGCATTAACCGTTTAACACTCATATCAGCCAAAAACGGCTTATGCAGTGGTCTTGAGAAATGTGTATTTGCAGACCAAGAGAAAATAATTTTTGGAAATTTACCACTGGAATGACTGGCTCGATGACCGAGCCAGTCATTCCACTAGTAAATTCTCAAAAATAGTATTTTGTTGATCTGTAAAAGGACATTATCTATGAAAAAATTAAAATTTTCTTGAACAAATTTTAGTGTTAAAGGGTTAAGGTAGCAATGCAGCGGCCAGTCAGCTATGATGTAGCATCATTGATGCAGCAATGCAGCGGCCATTCAGCGATGATGTAGCAACATTGATGCAGCAATGCAGCGGCCAGTCAGCGATGATGTAGCGACATTGATGCAACAATGCATTGGCCAGTCAGCGATGACGTAGCGACATTGATGCAGCAATGCAGCAGCAACCAGTCAGTGATGATGTAGTGACATTGATGCAGCAATGCAGCGGCCAGTCAGCGATGATGTAGCGACATTGATGCAGCAATGCAGCAGCAACCAGTCGGTGATGATGTAGCGACATTGATGCAGCAATGCAGCGGCAACCAGTCCGCGATGATGTAGTGACATTGATGCAGTAATGCACCGGCAACCAGTCAGCGATGCTGTAGCGACATTGATGCAGCAGCAACCAGTCAACGATGATGTAGCAACATTGATGCAACAAAGCAGCGGCAACCAGTCAGCGACGGTGTAATGACATTGACGCAGTAACGCAGTGGCAACCAGTCAGCGATGATGTAGCAACATTGATGCAGTAATGCAACGACAACCAGTCAGCGATGCTGTAGCGCCATTGATGCAGTAATGCAGCAGCAAACAGTCAGCGATGATGTAGCGACATTGATGCAGCAATGCAGCAGCAACCAGTCATCGATGATATAGCGACATTGATGCAGCAATGCAGCAACAACCAGTCAGTGATGATGTAACGACATTGATGCAGTAATGCAGCGGCAACCAGTCAGCGTTGATGTAGCGACATTGATGAGGTAATACAGCAGCAACCAGTCAACGATGATATAGCGACATTGATGCAGCAATGCAGCAACAACCAGTCAGCGATGATGTAGCGACTTTGATGCAGTAATGCAGCGGCAACCAGTCAGCATTGATGTGGCGACATTGATGCAGCAATGCAGCGGCAACCAGTCAGCGATGATGTAGCGACATTGATGCAGCAATGCAGCGGCAACCAGTCAGTGACGATGTAGCGACATTGATGCAGTAACGCAGCGACAACCAGTCAGCGATGATGTAGCGACATTGATGCAGCAATGCAGCAGCAACCAGTCAGCGATGATGTAGCGACATTGATGCAGTAATGCAGCGGCAACCAGTCAGCGACAATGTAGCGACATTGATGCAGTAATGCAGCGGCAACCAGTCAGCGATGATGTAGTGACATTGATTCAGCAATGCAGCAGCAACCAGTCAGCGATGATGTGGCGACATTGATGCAGCAATGCAGCAGCAAGCAGTCAGCGACAATGTAGCGACATTGATGCAGCAATGTAGCGCCAACCAGTCAGCGATGATCTAGCGATATTGATGCAGCAATGCAGCAGCAACCAGTCAGTGATGATGTAGCGACATTGATGCAGTACTACAGCACTTCCTGGAGTGATGCATGTTTTCTTTATTAACTCTAAGCCTTGAATTTGTTCAAGAAAATTTCAATTTTCTCATAGAAAATATCCATTTGCAGACCAAGAGAAGACTATTTTTGAAACTTTACCACTGAAATGACTGGCTCGATAACTGAGGCAGTCACTTCAGTGGTAAATTTTCTAAAATTGTCTTCTCTTGGTCTGCAAATGGACATTTCTCAAGACCACTGCAGAAGTCGTTTTTGGCTGGTCTGATTGTTAAAGGCTTACTATGGGTTTAATAAATATGTATTATCTCTGGATAAGATTTTCCCTAAGACCTTAGGCCGAATCTAGTGGGACTCAAAGTCTGAATGATTGAAAGCTGGTTTGCTTCCTTTCATAATATGTGGCCCGGGTATCGCTGGCTTCGGCGATTAGTATGACAAAAGCTGGGATAAATAAAGCTCCAGTACTATGATAATAGCACGTGTGTACACAACACTTCATGATACAAATATTCCTTCAATAAGAACTGACGCTATCATTCTGAAACATTTCTGGACAACCATGACCTTTGACACTTATATTCCAAAATGAATTGCATTCTTCGGCCAATCAAGTCAGTCTCATGATGATCAATCACTTCCGTAGATGTTAGTACTAGTTACCATCGTGGAATGTAATTTTCGCAATTTGGTAATCCTAAAATCAATAGGCTTTTTCAGGACAACGAAGCAATCAAAATCTGATGAGAAGTCCCTTTAGTAAATCTTACAGTATCATTGGGGTAAGAATTGTCCCTAATTGGATCACTATAATCGTGACCTTTGATCTTTTAATCTCAGAGTAAATAGTGTATTCTTGGGGGTCAGCAAGGACAAATAGAAGTTTGGTAAGGATATATTCAGTAGAAGATGAGTTAGTTATCATGAGGAAATGCAGTTCAGACAGATGGGATAGTGGAAAGACATAAACACATGGATGTGCCCACGCATGCATGCACACACACACACATACGCGCGCGCACTCATGCACTCACACCATTACCAAATATAGCAGAACTTCCTCAGGCAATGGAACTATTTTTCAACTGCTAATTAACCCTAGCATTCAGCTGTCAATTTATGTTCTATCTTTTACTGTGTCAATAGCAAAGAAAGGATAGTGTCCGTTTTTCAGCAAATTTGCTAGGCGACGTTGCTGTCTATGACAGCAAAATCTTCCACCAAATTTGACGAAAAATAGAAATTTGTAATTTAATTTGAAAATTTACAATTTTAACATCAGTGGTAAGAGTTGACTAACTACATTTGTGTTGTTAGAGCAGTGACAAATCAGCTATAGCTGCTCTATATATAAAAGCACTGCGATTGGTGTCTGTCTGTCTGTCTGTCTTCCTGGCTGCCTGCCCACCCGGCCAACCACCCACCCATCCGTCCATCTGTCTGTTTATCCAAGGCATATCTCAGAAAACCTATGAGGTAGAATCTCCAAGTTTGGCAAATACATTGATATTACGAGTGATTAGAACCATTTTTAGTTTGGGGTCAAAAGGTAAAAAATTGTGGGCACGGGTCACTTAATTGCATCCCATAATATACATTTTTATCCATAAGTCAGGAAGGCAAGCAGGTAGGTAGAATCACCAACTTTGACAGATACCTTGATATTATGACTGCCTAGAAGAGTTTTTAATTTTGGAGACAAAAGGTAACAAATTTATGCATACCGAAATACACATTTTCATCAATAACTCTGCATTGCAAGAGGAGAGAATCAACAAATCGGTAATATACATTTATATTGCTGTTGGCTGGAATTAAAATTTTGTATCAGGTCAAAAGTTCAAGTATCTAGGCCACGGGGTCACTAAGTGCATCACAAAATGCACATTTTTAGCTATACAATCGGAACGCAAGTAGGTAGAATCACTAAATTTGGCTCATCTTGTCATATTATAGGTGGCTAGTAGTTTTATGAGTTTCAGGACAAGGCATCAAATATGTAGGCCATGGACTCACAAAGTGCATACTGAAATACACATTTTTGCCCATAACTCTGGAATGCAAGAAGGTAGAATCACCAGTTGTTATTACACCACAAACATCTATAGCATTCAATCACAACTTGCTAAATCAATTTCCGTACATTTAGCACCAGAAAAAGATTTTTAATCTTGCTTTTAATGCCTCCTATTACCAATACCATAACTGTTTACTCGACTCCAGGCTTCTGGATAGAGTACACGCCTTTAAATTCATACACACTGAGAGTGGAACCAGTCTGAACAGCTCTCAAAGTGACCCGGGTCACTGGGCACACGCAATAGCTACAATGTGATAACGGCAAGAATAAAATATCACTCAATTTTCTACTACATACAGATGGGCGGGTGGACATGCATGCGGATGTCTGTCTGGCTAGCTGGCCGACTGACTGACTGAACTAACTTGAACTAACTAACTACAGGGACATGGCAGTTTATTGAGCTGCTACCCACAGATAAAAGCTCTCATTATATTCTTAGACCATGTAATTGAGTACAACTGCGTAGAACAATGGGAAATTGTGGTACTTAATGAATGAACCCAGTTTTAGCTATGCCTTGCTCATCTATAGCTAAGCTCTATCCACACTTTACCCATGTTGGGATCGATCCCTGCACGATCAATCGATCACTGCACTCCCTGAATCTCAATTACAAAAATATGCATGATGTTGAATATTTTGAAACTATTTTGACTCAGTGCTGTTGCTGTCTATCAGCAACAACCCCCAGTCAAATTAGTTTCAAAATATTCAACAGCATGTTTATTAAATAGTAACAACATACAAGTCATACAACTTGACAGACTATTAAGCGCTTAGATGAACTAATTCATGTCATCCATGACATAATTGATTATGACGGCAACCTACATGTGCTGTAGTTGATTACTATCTATCATATGATTGACCAATAAATTGGATTCCTCCATTGATTAAATTCATATGGATTACTGTTGCATCCTGTTAAATAACAACCAGCATTAGTCATGAATGCTTTCACGGTGACCATTCTTGTTTCCGACATTGATTGATATACTTAGAAAAGTTCAAACAAAATCTAACCTCGTTCTTTGAATAGGTAAAACTTTTCGATTGTACCAATTGAAAATATATATAACGCTTAGCTGGCTATGATAGAATACTTTTATCTGAAATCTGTTTGAATTTAACGAAGCATTTGTACTTTCTGATTGACACAATGATCATGCGACGAGCAGTACTCTGCTTATCGCTGAATGGATCATGTCTGGAAAGAGATATTATGCAACTTTGCTAAAAGACTACCGTTTTAGCAGTGTGAAAGGCCAAAACCGGCCGCTACAGTTGTCTTGATGAATGTCCATTTGAAGACTATTTTTTCAAAGTTTAGCCATGGAATACCTGGCTCAATAACCGAGCCAGTCATTCCAGTCCTAAATTTTTAAAAAGTAGTCCTCTCTTGGCCTGCAACTGGGCATTCAATGAGCAAACATTTTTCTTGACCAAATTTGACCATGAAGAGGGTTACTTCTTTGATCTGACTATTCTATGTATTCAATTAATCGGTTTCGCTTAACATTTTGTGTTAGATAGTTGACATATAATTGAGCTGAATGCGGTTTCCTTGCTTGTACGAATTTTATGTTTTTAGCTCACCTGGTCTGAAAGGCCAAGTGAGCTTATGTCATGGCGACCGTCCATCGTGTGTCCGTCGTCCGTCCGTCAACTTTTCCTTTAAAACGACGTCTCAAAAACTGCCGGGACGATTTCAATTATATTTGGCAGGAAGCATCCTTAGGGCATAGGGATCCAACTTTGTTCAAAGGAAGCCAGTCGGCCAATTTGGCCGGCGGCCATCTTGGATTTTGGCCAATTTTTAGAAACGTCTTTAAAAATCTTCTCCGAAGCTGCTTGAGGGATTGAAGGAAACCTCATGAAATATGATCTAGGGCAAGAGCTCAACCAAGTTTGTTCAGGGAAACTTGATTGGTCAAATGGTTCGACGGCCATCTTGGTTGAGCTAGTTTTAGCGAAAATGACTTCTCCAGAACCGCTAAAGGGATCAGGCCAAAATTTGGCAGATATGATTAGGGACTAAGGACTAAGAGTTTGTTCAAGAGAAGTTGATCCGTCAAAAAACTGAAATTGTTTTTATATATGTTTTTGGGTATTCTGATTTGAAATTTGCAATTTTCGAAACTATCGGATATATGGTTTAGCAGCCATCTTGGATCATTTTCCCGCCAAAAGCTCCCATACTAATAAAGCAATGGGAAATTCAAAATGTCTTCTTTTCAAGAACTACTGGGCCGATTTCAATTATATTTGGCAGGAAGCATCCTTAAGGCATAGGGATTCAAGTTTCTTCAAACGAACCCGATAGGCCAATTTGGTCGATGGCCATCTTGGATTTTGGCCCATTTTTAGAAATGTCTTTAAAAGTCTTCTCCAAAACCGTTTGAGGGATCGATTCAGAACTGACGAAATATGATTTAGGTTAAGAGCTGAACCAAGTTTGTTCAAGGGAACGTGATTGACCAAATGGTTCAGTGGCCATCTTGGATGACCTAGTTTTCGTAAAAACAAGTTCTTCCCCAGAACCGCTGAAGCGATCAGGCTGAAATTTGTGATATATTATTAGGGACTAAGGGCCATTAATGTTTGTTCAAGAGAAGTTAATCCATCAAAAAGATGGCCACGGTGGGCCAATCAAAATATGGCGTGTTTGGTGGCTATTTTGGATTTTTTTATTTGATGGATTATGAGGCCGGAATTGTTTTTTATATAGGTTTCTGGGTATTCTGATCTCAAATTTGCAATTGTCGAAGCTGTTGGATAAACAGTTTGTGTGGGGGGGGGGGGGGGGGGGGCCCATCTTAGATCATTTTCCCGACAAAAGCTCCCATACTAAAGCAATGGGATATTTAAAATGTCTTCTCCTCGAGAACTACTGGGCCGATTTCAATTATATTTGGCAGGGAGCATCCTTAGGGCATATAGATTTCATTTTGTTCAAACAAGACCGATCGGCCAATTTGGCCGGCGGCCATCTTGGAATTTGGTTGATTTTTTAGAAATGTCTTTAAAAATCTTCTCCAAAACCGTTTGAGGGATCAATTCAGACCTCATGAAATATGATCTATGGTAAGAGCTGACCCTAGTTTGTTCAAGAGAACTAGATTGACTAAATTGTTCAGCGGCCATCTTGGATGACCTCGTCTTCGCAAAAACGACTTCTTCCCCAGAACCGCTGAAGCGATCAGGCAAAAATTTGTGATATATGATTAAGGACAAAGGGCCGTTAAAATTTGTTCAAGAGAAGTTGATCCATCAAAAAAACTGGCCACTTTAAAATGTCTTTAAAAATCTTCTCCAAAACCGCTTGAGGGATCAATTCAAAACGCATGAAATATCATCTAGGGCAAGAGCTGCACCGAGTTTGTTTCAAGGGAACTTGATTGGCCAAATGGTTCGGTTGCCATCTTGGATAACCTATTTTTTGCCAAAATGACTCCAGAACCACTGAGCGGATTAGGCCAAAATTTGGGAGATATGATTAGGCACTGAGTGCCATTAAAGGTTTTTCAAGGGAAGGCACTATGTCAGACTGCAGTGGACCAATCAAGATGTAGCGTGTTTGGCGGCCATATTGGACTTGCAAAAATGTCCACAAACTCATTTAGAAGACTACTCCTAAAGCACCCACCAACAATTGCAACAAAAATGCATAGTGCTCCAGGTGAGCGACACAGGCCCCTTGGGCCTCTTGTTACTATTTAATTAACGTCATGTTCAATATTTTAATTGTCATAGGCAGCGCCAGCACCCAGTCAAATTAGTTTCAACATATTTAACAGCTTTCCTGTATAGTTTTCTGGAAATGGTCATCAGGGAGTTCAGGGATCGATCGATCCAAACACCAGTGAGGTGTGGGTGGAGCTTAGCTAGAGATGGGCGGGGCATGGCTAAAACTGGAAAGGTGAATTGTATGAAGAGTAGGAAAACAAGAAGCAGTAACTGGCTGAACTGATGTTGAAAGAACCCCATAGATCACCGAATGTGTGTTAAGCGCAAATCATAGATCTATACCATAATCTTTTATGTAGATGCAGCCGATGTATGCATTCAGATCAGTTTTAACCATTTAATGGCCACGTTTGGTCAACAAAATATATGTTTTTTCATAGGAAATGTCCATCTAGAGTATAACCCCCAACAGACCCCCCTTTAGTGGGTTGGTCTGTAGTTTTATTAACCACCATAAAAACATACCATTCAATCACTACTTGCTAAATCAAATTAGCTGCATTTAGCTACCAGAATAAAATTTTTATGCTCGCTTACATACTCCCTTATGCCTTTATCATCACCATGCATACCCATAACCAGGCTACTGTTAAGTCAACCCCCAGCATAATACTCAGTATAGACCGGCGCCAGTCTGTACTCACTCCTTGGTGACGCCTGTCACTAAGTGCGCCCATGCATGCGCAACAGATCCCAAATAGGAAACAGATTCACGTTCCTAAATTTAAGTGCCATATATCCTGACTAGATTCTCAAATCATTACCCTGTGGGGTGGCTGAGATCGGGTTGTAGTGATTGAACGGTAAGTATGTTTTTGTAGTGGTTAATAAAACTACAGACCAACCCACCGGGGGGGGGGGGGGGGGGGGGGGGGGGGTGTGTGGTCTGTTGGGGGTTGTTATTACACCACAAAAACATTTTGACTGTTCAATCACTACTTGCTAAACCCGTAGATTTTGTCAGTGCCCTACTGTGAACTCATGGTGGGTGGAGATTTGAGAATCCATAAGCAAGGATAAAAATCAAACAAAACTTAACCAGATGTTAATAACATAACATAATGGTGCATCTTAATTAATCACAGTGATTATCAAACAAGGATTTCTTTAAACTTAAAGAAATAAATAAAAACCAAGAAAGACTCTCACCATTTCACGCAGACGAGCAGTCTTAACGAAAATGGGGGAGTGTGCTTGGTAAATGGTCTTCATCTTTTTAGATAGAAACAAGATAAGTCTAAAAAAAAAAGGTTGGTGCTGCACTCTGATTTTTAAATAAAAAGGAGGTAAAAGTAAACTCGGATTTCCATCCTGCTACTAGCATTACCTCAACCAAAAATGAGCCAGCAAAATAGGAACCCCTTCCTCTAACTTCATGAGCTTAAATGTGAGAAAGAT
This sequence comes from Chaetoderma sp. LZ-2023a, assembly GCA_034401795.1. NCBI lineage: Eukaryota > Metazoa > Mollusca > Caudofoveata > Chaetodermatida > Chaetodermatidae > Chaetoderma > Chaetoderma sp. LZ-2023a. The sequence goes on from JAVVLW010000939.1 coordinate 33,519, forward strand.
TAATATGGTCAGAAGAAGCAATCTCAAAACACCGGTCACACAAATTCATCTGGCAATAGAGATTGGACTGACTACCTCCTCATACAGAATCCAGAAATGGGATGGATTGGATCTCTTAAAATCTTTAAAACTTTTAAAGCTCTGACAGGACACCAAAGCCTGTCAGACGGTGAAAAGGAAGTTAAAGATTTTCAAATAATTGGCTTAGCTGAGTGACGGTTAGATTGAGTTTTTGATAAAACAAATCCCCTCTAGGATATAAGACTAGACCGTCCCCAGATTAAAAAATCTGTCCTTCTAGGCGGAAAAAGCATGAAATTTAGGATCGTCTTCTAGCAGAAGTAAATACAACCCAAAAAACGGATTTAATGTTGCAAGGTTCATGCTAATAGAAGAGAAAGGTTCAAAGTGATGGCCTGCCCAAAAACCTGAAGAACCAGAGCCAGATTCCAGCAGGTCAAAGGTTTAGCTATTGGAGGACGAATATTGCATAAACCTCTAATGAAACCATAACAAACCTTTGTATCACTAACATCAGCATTCAACAGACAAAGAAGTGATGATGCCAAAGAAAATCTATAACCTCTTACAGAGTTAGCAGACAAATATAAGGCGTCCAATAGATAAGATAAAATATCTAACACTTGGGAAAATGAAAAACAGGATCTGTCAAGAGACCATGGTCTGCACACCATTCTCCAAAAATTTTAAGACAGCCTTGAAAACTCTGCGAGCTGACTCCCTCTTGGCAGAATCGATGATTTGCTGAGAACTCGCAGAAATTTAAATCTCAGGGATCGAACAGATGAAACTCTCCAAAGAAACCAACTGTAAACTCCTGAGACTGAATACACGTGTCGCTTACTTGAGACAGAGGGTCCGGGGAAACTGGAAGAAGACAAGGGAAGATTACCCGGAGACTGAGGAAATCTGCAACCCAGATCCACTTTGGCCAAAAGGGAGCTATCAGAAGAACTAAGATCTGATCCCCGACCTTCAAGACCAAAGAAATCAGGAATGTTGGAGGAGACGCATAATCTAACGTTCCTATCCAGGACTGAAACAGGCCATCCACCGCCAATGCCTGATTGTCCGGAAAAGTGGGCATGCAAGAGGAAATCCTGGCATTCAGACAGTACGCAAGAAGATCTACGTGGGAACGATCCCTAAGGCTGAAAATTGCTAGACAACCAACCTCTTTAACTGCCAATCCCAGACCAAGACCCCGAGCTAGATCGAATAAAAACGTCTAGGTGGGGGAAAAGCAGAGCGGGAATTAAACTAGACTCCTAGAGATTTAAAATCCAACCTAGGCTGCGTGCCAGGCTGCAGATCTCTGGAATGATACTGATAGAATTAATAAAGATTCTGCTTAAACTAGCCAATTGTCTATATAAATGTGAAGGTGAATAGATCGACAGTAAAATGTTCGTGCCATGGCTAACCCTAGATGAGTGAAGAAAAAAGGGGGCCGTGGACAGACCAAAGGGCAATGCTCAAAAAGCCATACCCAACATAGGAGAACGAATCTCAAGAACTGAAGGCACGAAGGGTGGATGAGAACATGTAGAAAGACGTCCTAAATCTCTATGGAATAGAACCACAAGCCCAGATTCAGACCGGCGATAATCTGAGATATGGCCTCCATCTAGATTTTTAGGGATAGGATAAGAAGAATTAACCTCTTCAGATGGTGATTGGACGCCATCCACCCAACTTCTTGGGGCTCCCTAGTGGAACGTCTTCTAAGACCTTAGAATCATCTACTCCAACTCATCCTCTAGGGCTCCCATCTTCACTGGGAAGGAAGGAAACTGAGTCCACCTAGAAATAAAGGACAGAGGAGGATGAAAAATCCAGGAAGGTGTGAAAAAAACCCAGCGAGGATCTATGATCCAGGGGACCTGAACGAGGGCTTACGAAATCTCCCAAAAATAGAGACAGGCGCCCTCATACTAGCATGCTGGGAGAAAAGGGGAGCACCAACGGATCCAAAGGCAATGGAAGAGGAAGGGATAAAATAAGAAAAAGAGAAAGCGATAAGCCTACCCAGGCTACAACCATCCCTTCAGACTCTTTTACTCTGAAACTTAAAAGGAATGACCTCTATGACTAGATCAAGGTCCATAGAAATAAGACTAGCCCTTCTCACCTGAGAAGGAGTGGACCGCTGGACTTGGGATCTACGACAATGAGCAAAAAACGAATCAGATCGATCCTCCTAGGATCGGACTTTAGAACCTGAAGACAGAGAAAAATTGGTAATTATCCTAGAAGGATAAGCACCAAACTCATCAGGCCTAAGACTCTTCCTCTATGGAAGGATTAAAGAGGACTCTTAACAGAAGAGTCTCTCTACACAGAAGGCTTCAAAACAGAAATATGAACTCGAAGATCCCTTGGCGGATCTAAGACTGTCAGATTCAGCCAGAAGAATATGGAAGAAGATTGACCAAATATATTGAGGCCAAAGGGAGGAATTGATATAAGAATACTCCTAAGCATAATCAAAATATTAACATCGGATGGCTTTCTAGGTCTTCTCTTAGAGGCAACGAAGCCTAACAAACTACAAACTGAGTTCAAAGAGTCTCTAAAGATGGTGGCTAGAGAATTTCTCAGAACCTCAGGAGGGCCTCTGATCACCTCTCTCTCCAGCGCCTAAAGAATATCTTCCGAAATAAGAGCTAGAAAAATGCCTGATTTAATCTGTGCCTTACATACAGATTCCCAACTAAAAAGATCCGAAGAAGACTCAACCTTAGCGAAATCGTTCAAACTAGCAATAGACTGAAAGAACACTAGGAGAACAAGAAAAGGGGACAGACGAGAAAAAACTCATCCTGAAGAGGAAGAGAGAGAGACAAGAAGCCATCCATTGATCAGCCGAGGACCAATCATCCGAAGAGGCCCTGATTGGGTAAAAATTCATCAGACCCCTGACCTCGACTGGTCCAGGAATAGAAACTAGAGACAATAGAAAAGACTAGCGGAAAAAGATGAGCGATTGAGCGAGGAATCACAGATTTCAGAAAACAAATAGAAGACTAAACCATAGACAACAAATAGAAATCTAGTTTCTTAGAAAGAAAAACAGACACAATAGGATATAGAAGAACAAAGGTGAAGAAGAAGTGGAAGAATAAGAAGGAATAGAAGAATTTGAAAGAACAGAGGGGGAAAAAGAAGATAAAAAAAAGATGACATGATACGTAGAAACAAGACTAGTATAAACAGAAAAGGAAAGTGAGAAACCTTCGAGAAGGAGGGATAGCCAAAGAATAAAAATGAGAGAAGATTGGGAAAACAAGACTAAAGAAAATTTCGAGCAGACATAGCATAAAAGAAAAGAAGGAAGAATAGCGTGAAACAAATTGAGTCAGAACTAAGAAATTAATATTAGAAGAAGAATCTGAACTATCAGGCGATTCATAACCATAAGCTCGAAAATAACTCCCGGAAAGAGAACCAGTAAAAACTGATAAACCGGAAACGGAATTAGGATACTTAGCCGGCTCTAACAGACCTGGACAGCGCCTCTCAAACCGGAAATGGAAGCACTACTACCAGAAATAGATACAACGGAACCGGAAAAGGAAGTTGAAAGCTTAGCCGGATCTAACAGACATGGAAAAGTACCTCTCATACCGGAAGTGGAAGCACTACTACCGGAAATCCCAGCTAGCTTGAATTCTGAGAGGGGGGATTTTCAGGAAGTTCAAGCAACTATATAAAGCCCAAGCTAATTCAAGATAATCCAAGCTGGTATGGGTTGAATAATTTTCCAATAGCTTGGATATTCAAGAAGATCCAAGCTAATCCAAGTTGACTTGAAATTTATTTCACACAGGAATCAACCAGATTTGGCCGAAAGGATCCTGTGGGGATGGGCTCCAGAATTTCCATTTAGATTTTGATTCATAAATGTTTTGGGTGAAAAATGTACCAAAAATTCTCGAAATGCTACTCCTCCATAGCTGCTTGACATATTTCAACCAAATCTGGTTAGATGTATTCTATCATCATAGGCTCCATAACTTCATTCAGAATTTTGATTGGTCAATTTTTCCGGTGGCCATCTTGTTTAATGTAAAAAATTGTGTGTATTTAAATGCAAATGTTTCAAATACTAATGGTGCAGGTGAGCGTCACAGGCCCTTGGGCCTCTTGTTTTGAAGAATGGGTTGGAAAATTTGCTGCAAAGAAGGAAAGCATGTTTATGTTGCCTGGTTTTAGAAACATTCTTTTGGCCGAAACTATGTCTCCAGACTGTTCTCCACTGTATAGATATTGGCAACATAATGCCTGTAATGAATCATGTCGCAAATTAGCACTTTGAACCTCTGGCTTGGTTTGTCATAAGGATGTCCTTTTTTGATAGCACAATCATGCAGTCTTTGCTGATTTGCTAGTAACCTGCTCTTCTGATCTCGCCGCATTTTCTTTTGGCTGTCCCTGACGGCTCGCATATGTAAGGTTTACACACATGCTTATCAACGTCAGTTACTTGGTTTTCTGTCAATTGGTTTTCCGTTTTATCATCAGGCATAATTCCTCGGTGACTAGATTTAAGCTTATGAATTAAATTCCATCGCAATGCGTCTATGTGTATAAGGCTCAAAAGCTATGTATTATTATTTATCTGAGATCTGTCATACTTTTTATCCCCCCCCCACCCCCCCCCCCCCACTGGTCTGGGGGTGGGGTGCAGGGGTGAAGGTGGTATATAGCGATCAGCATGTCTGTCCATCCGTCCGTCTGTCCCCGTCTTGTCAACACAACTCCTAGAGGTCTCGATGGATTAACTTTAAATTTCGTCCACTTTATCAGTATCATGTGCAGATTTGCATGTGCTTTTTTGTGGCCAAACAATTATTCATTACACAGATCCTGCTTTAAAGATCTGAAAGCCGATACATAGACTGCATTGCCAATCATTTCTTGCCAGCACAACTCCTACAGTTTAGCTACGATTCTTTTGAAACTTCCTAAGTGTTATCATTACCACATGAAGGTGTTCATGTGCTATTCATATACCTGTACGTCCATCCGTCTGTTCAAAATGTTTGTATGTCCATCTGTCAGACCATCCATCTCTGACAATCATTTCTTGTCAACAGAACTCCTCCTAGAGGTCTCACTGGATTAACTTAAAATTGTGTCCACAATATCAGTATCATGTGGTGCTGTGCATGTCCTTTTCTCGCGGCCAGAAAATTATTCATTACAGAGTTATCTCCCTTTAAATACCTTTACGCCGATACATGAACTGCAGTACCAATCATTTCTTGTCAAAATAACTCCTACAATTTAGCTGTGGTTATCATTACCACTTGAAGTTATGCATGTGCTATCCGTATGCCTGTACATCCATGCGTCTGTATAGAATGTATGTATGTCAATTTCAAGATGTCAACACAACTACGGTTTAGCTATGAGTACAGAAGTCTCTGTTTGATTGACATTAAGGGAGTCTACTGCATCCAGAAACCTGGACTAGAGTAAAGATTTGTGGTTCTTGCATTAGAAGGCATTAAATGCAAGATTAGAAATCTTTTTCTGACGCTAAATGTAAGATTTATTTAGCAAGTAGTGACTGAACTGTCAGTATGTTTATGTGGTTAATAAAACAACAGACCAACCCTAATGGGGTTGTGGTCGTTATCTCCCCTGAAATATTTAAAATGCATCAAAATTGTCTTGTTCGTGACAGATCTTGAAGAATTTTGAACCTATGCTGTCAATTCCATTGTCACTGAATATATTACTTGAAAAAGCAGTGCTATGATTCCATTTTGAAGAAATTCATCAATATTTTTGTGAGTTATATCCCTCGAAAAGCTAAAAATTCACCAAAATTATCTTGTCCGGGCATAATAGTTGAACGGAATTGAACTTGCACTTACAAATCTATCTTTCTTTAAGGCGAGATGCAGTGTCAGGATTTAATTTTTCCTGATGTTTGTTTATCTGAAATGTTTGGATCCTGGGTGTGTGTGTGTGGGGTGTGTGTGTGTTGTGTGCGGGGGTGGGGTGGGTGAGGGGGGGGGGGGGAGAGAAATATGCTGTCTTCTGATGGTTCTTGTTAATGAATGATTTGGCTCATATTTGCAGACCATTATATACCTTCTCTTAGTCTGGTAGTAACTTCATAGTTTAAGCTAAAATAATTTCACTTGACAAATGTGTTTCAAAGCCATTGTATGTATGCATGCTCAAAAAGTTAACCCTTTACCACGTGTAGAGCAGAAACGACAAATGTTTTATCATGTAAGGAACATTCTGTTGAATATTTTAGAAACTAATTTGACTGGGAGCAAAAAAAGCTTTTCAGTATAGGTATCTTGAAATTGAGACTTGAATTTAAAGGATTCTAAGGTTAACGCCCTTTCGGAAAAAGAGTCCCGGACTGGAGTCCTAGACTGAAAAGGGATTCCTGCAGTTGGGGAACTGAAAAGGGGACTGATTCCGGGGTACTGAAAAGAGACTCCCGAGACTTAATGAAATGTTTACCAATACATGGTGACTGAAAAGGGACTCCTATGACTCTGTTAAATTTCTAATAATATTTTGGGACTGAAAAGTGACTTCTAGGCCATAGTTCCTTACTGGGGGTGGGGGTGGGGGTGGGGGTGGGGGTGAGGGGCACCTCTAACTCAGTTAAATTGGGGACTGAATTTCGGGACACCTAACTCTGTTAAATTTCTAATAATATTTGTGGACTGAAAGGGACATAGTTCACTGAGGGGCTGAAAAAGAACATCTGACTCTGGTATAAATTTCTAGTAATATTCTGCGGGTCATTTGCATATGTTCTAGTTGAAATAGTTCTAGGCTGAGTTGACCTCATGACCTGCTAAATTGACCGGAAATTGAACAGTCTGAAGAACTTATCCAGTGCATTGATCATTAGTTTGTATGTATTATGAGATATATACACAATGTATATTGAATTTTATGTTGGATAAATGACAACAAGAAAATCTCTTCAATGATTAAACTATTTATTATACACACAACTTTGGGGTATGGACAAACTCAGCTATAACGATTTGATTTGCTTCCCATTTGATGACACAAAGCTTAAGACATTTGAAGCTACATGGTAAGTATGGAGCTTGATAACAAGATAGCAGATGGGAAGCGTACGTCAAAATTATCTTATGTACAGAAAAAACAGCTGTATGAACTTTGAGGAATATAATACATAAGTTGAAAAGCTCGATTTATATATTAAATAATGCCGAGTTTAATACATTGAAAACGCTGATGCAACTTAGCACTAAGTAACCTTAAAATGGAAATAGACTTATTTTGAAAGGTTAATATATTTTACTGATTTGCTGGAATTTATCAATAATTACCAATAGTGGTTCAACTTCTTAACCCTTTAACACTTATATCAGCCAAAACCGGCTTCCGCAGTAGGTTTAGGAAATATCCATTTGCAGACCAAGAGAAGACTATTTTTGAAAATTTACCACTGGAATGACTGGCTCGGTTAACCGAGCCAGTCATTCCAGTGGTAAATTTTCAAAAATAATCTTCTCTTGGTCTGCAAATAGACATTTTCTATGAGAAAACTTAACTTTTCTTGAACAAATTTGAGGGCTAAAGGTTTAAAATCTATAGTATTGTGGTGTCGGCGGTATCACGCAATCCCGGAGTTCGCGTTTCGCGGGTGCCAGGCTAGCTGATTCCCGCCGTTTCTACGGACGCCCGGCAGTCGTACCTTGGAACTTGAACTGCGCATATCTGCCGCCGGTTCCACGGGCCGATTCGAGACCTCTGTTGGGTGAGAAACCTTTTATATGTAGCTAAGTTACTACAAATGGTGTCAGGAGTACTTTGGGCCCTAAATTAAAAATTATTATTAGTTATTTCTAAATTCTACTGTAAAAAAAGATAGAATTCTCGGAAATATAAGGACTACTCTAGTCCTGCCTTTGCCCTGTAGGTGGGGCTTAGAATACACCTTCCGTATCCTCTGCGTGTCAGAAGAGGCGACTAAAGGAGGTAAGGGTGAGGTAACCCTGACAGAAACCTCGATTGCTGAAGACGGAGGTTCCAGGCCGCACGGCGCACTCTAATAAACCATGGATCCACGCACTTAACGCTTATGATCATGTCGATAGTCACTTACAGGACTGGCGGTATGATCAGCGAACGAAAAGAAGAAGAAGTCCTGCCCGAACGTCAATTTGACAGACTCTGGCCGCCATTTTGATTATTTTATAGATTTTTATCTAATAAATTACAGATGATAGGTGAGTTATAGTAAAATATATATTATTTATTTATACTATAGCATGCAAATGTCGGGTATATAGATTAATATACCTTACATACATATGTTATATACGTCATAAATTCAAGATTCAATGTTATTTATTTGAACTGCAATGAATCAAGGTATATTTTCGTGTTAAGTTTCTATCATCTATGTCAGTATTTCGTGGAATGATAACCCTATAGTTTCTGGATTGTTATTGTTAGTTGTCTTCAGTGTCATATGTAGGAAACCGTGATTCTGAGCTGTAATTTAACCATCGTTTTTTTGATATTTCTTTATACTTTAATTACAGTTCAATTTCGTTGTTTATTTCAGAATTATTTGAAATAAAGAAGTGATATAAATCACTGTTGTTGTTGTTGTTGTTGTTGTTGTTGTTGTTGTTGTTGTTGTTGTTGTTGTTGTTGTTATTATCATTATTATTAAGTTTTTGAACATTAGAGGGTAATCTCCCTTCTAATCAACAAATATGTTTCAATTGTAATATTAGGTTTACTAATTACGCTGAACACTATTTGTTTTTTCTTGTTATTATTAATTCAAATCCAGGCACTGCGCATCATCACTGGTGGAATGAGATCAACACCAATAGAAAAAATGGAGCAGACAGCAGGCATCCCCCCACTTAGTAAAGGAAGGGAATGCAAAGCACTGATCCAAGCTGCAAAGTTCAAATTGTTCAACAACCACCAGATGAAGATCAGGCAAGCACAGCTGTCATCAGGAAGACTTAAAAGATCAAGTTTTGTGAAAGATACAAAAGCACTTCAAAGGAAACACCAAGAATTGTTGCCAGCACAAATAGAAGACCCAAACCACACCCTTGATCCTCCACCCTGGGAAAACAAACTGAGAGCATAGCTATTTGCACCACAGTACCTCATCTCACAACCAAAGTTGAACACAGTGATGTGAGCAAGAAGGCCCTGACCCTAGCCATGCTGGAAGAAATGTACCCTTAGGAGACATGGAAAAGGATCTACACAGATGGATCAGCCAAAGATGCAATTAGGAGCGGAGGTGCCGGACTGCACATACAGTATCCAAACAGACAACATGAGTCAGCTGCAATACCGACAGGCAAACACTGCACAAACTACAGAGCTGAAGTCAAAGCACTGGTCCATGCAGCTAATACCATCAGCAGAACAGCAGACCCTATTACACAGATTGTCTTTTTATCTGATGCCCGCTCCGTCCTTGAGGCTATCACCAAAGGTAAGCTGCCACAACTTGAAGAAGCACTACAAACCATCAAATGCTTTCGGATAGCATTGCAGTGGATCCCCTCACACTGTGGAGTCCAAGGAAATGAGGAAGCAGACAAGATGGCAAAGGTGGGTGCAGAAGAGAATCAGACAGAAAACATGGTTACACATACAGAGATGAAGACTATCATCAAGTCACTCTATAGAACACCTCAATCAGAAGATGCCTACCATCATCTCTCGAGGCCAGAGCAAGTGATCATTTTTCGTCTCAGAACTGGACATAACAGACTAAACCAACACATGTACAGGCGGTTCCACCTTACGACATCGCCCGCTTGTCCTTGTGGAGAAGCAGAACAGACCACAGAGCACATACTTCAATGTTGCAGTACGTATCAGCTGCTGAGAGAAGAGATCTGGCCTTTGTCAACCTCTTTTCCTGAAAAGCTGTATGGGCCTGTGGAAGAACTGCAGAAAACCACAGATTTCATCTTGAGAATGGCTCTCCAAGTGTGATACCAGCGATCGAAAAGAAGAAGATTAATTCAAAAAGTTCATTATCACATGGCTAGTTACTCCGTTAAAACACTACTCATCTTATGCCTTCTTTTCAAGTTAAATCTGAGGAGTTTTTGGCTCGCACCCAGTTTTCATTGGATCAATCCGTTACCCACAAAGCAATTTTGTTGGGTACAAGTAAAGGTTTCATTTTGAAAGGGCTGATCAAACTGGGTTTTTGAGTATTGGTGTAAAAGCGGTGGTACTACACAAGACCTGGTTAATATTTTGCAGTCGAGAATAGCCAACACCATTCAGAAATTTCCCCGTATCGTTTTCTATATCTGGGCCGGAACCTGCGACCTTACCGAGAAACGAGGCGACGGTTTTGTCTATTTAAGGACGGCCGATGATGAACTCGCGGTAGACCGCATTTGCCAACACTATCAATGTGCGATAGACATAGTAAGGCATTACGGCCAAACGGTGAAATTTATCGATATCCCGGCGTATTCTCTGGTCCTGTATAATGATCAACTTCACCATTTGAATCCCTGTTCCTTCAAAGACCAAGAGCTGCAACTGCATGACCAACTCTCTCTTCTCAATGATAGAATTGAGCAAATTAATGCAGATATTGGTGTACACACCATCAAATGCAGTGTAGAGTTAATACTCCGTAAAAAATCTAGTGCACGTAAACGCGTCTGTTATCATTATACTTTCGAGTTTCTGAAGGATGGTTTGCATGCAGGTACGCTACTGAATCTGGTTTGGCTTCGGAAGATTCATTTAGCTGTTCTCCGGAGTTGCACCACCATCACTACTCAGTGAGTTATATTTTTCAGTAAGCATACACTCACAACTTATTTCAGTAAATGATATTACTTTTTAGCAAATATTAATTTCGCTTCCCTTGTATAAATCAACAGGTGACCCATAATGCCGAAACCTTTGTGTATTAACACTGCAACCGTGGAGGAACTTAGTGCACTCCATAATATTGGTAAAATTTGAGCTGCTGACATAGTAAGTTTTCGTGAGTCCAGAGGAGGTTCCATATCTCTGGCCGACATTAAGGGAGATCCTGATCTGCTTGCCACAGCTACAGTCCTTGAATGATTGCTCCATGCTGGGGACGTCGTATTCAACATCAATGATGAAGGCGCTGTTGGTGGGGTTGGCTCGCACCCAAGGGAAGAATCCCTGGAAGAGCAAGTAGCTAGACTGAACATGGAACTGCTAGCTCAAGGTATCAAATACAAGGCACTCCTTAACTCAACTAGTCAACAAAGGGGTGATCAGACCCTAGTTGAGAACCTGGCTCCTAGAGGGGTATATACCCATAGAGAACCTAAGAGGGAGTCGCGATCAGTTTCTCACCATAACACTAGGACGTCATCACCGGTTCGTAGAGCTTACTTGGATGACTCGTCGTACAATAACCCTAGAATGTCATCACCCGGTCGTAGAAGCTACTCTGATGGTCCTCCTCCACCTAAAATGTCAACTTTTGATGGAAAATGTGAGTGGAAACCATTTTTCATACAGTTTGAGCATACTGCTTCAAGGTACCGTTGGTCTGATACATATAAATTAGACATGCTCATCTCAGCTTTAAGGGACAAGGCCTTAAAGTTTTACTGCATCTGTTCTGTGCATGTCCAGAATGATTACTGTAGTTTATGCGACAAATTAAGGTTGTGATTCGGGAAGAAAGATCTGCCCCACATCATCAGAAAAAACCCGCAAGATATTCGACAAGAGGGTAACTCTTTAGAAGAATTTGCAGATATCATTCAGGAGCTCACTTTAGATGGCTACCCTGATGCCTCAGAGAGTTTGGGCGAGACAATTGCCATTGATGCATTCCTACGGGGTGTTGTGCATAAACGAGCCACTCTGATAGCTATGGATAAAGATCCAAGAACCCTGGAGGAGGCTGTACAAATGGTCAATGCAGCTATCCATAATCAAAGATTGATCATGGGTTACAGAAGACCTGAGGTTCGAAAGGTCCATTTTCCGGATGATGCTTCTGGTTTGATGGAGGCAGATAATCCTGAGCAGTTGAGAGGCATAACGGCTCCAAGCACGATAGATAAAGTAGAGAAAGATGTCGAAGGACTTAGGAAGGATATGGTGGAGATGAAGGTAGATGTTGCTAAGATTTTGAATCTTATATCTGGTCAATTCGGTCGAGGTTGGTCTCCTCCAAGAGGGAAGGTCATTCCATCGCGTTCCCCTTCTCCTCCTCTCAGATCGGGAAAGTGCTTTAATTGCAATTTAGAGGGGCATTTTTCCCGTGAGTGTCCAGAGCCGAGGCGTACACGGTCGCCATCACCTTCTGCTTCACCGAGATCTTCGCCTGTGCGATCATATGATGTTCGCATGTATGAGTTTAATCGTGACCCTATGACACTAGTCATTCCCATTAAAGTAAATGGTGTTTCCGTTGATGCAGTAGTGGACACTGCAGCACAAGTGACAGTAATTGGCAATTTCTTTGCAAAGAAATTACGTTACCCTTTAAAGAAGTTGGAGTCTATTTCATTGAAGGCTGCAGGTAGAGACAATATTATCCCTGCCGAAAGTGTTGAGCCAGTCACAATTGCATTAGGCTCTATGATGTTCAACTGGCCAGTCCTTCTTGCCAATATTAATGATCCAATTATATTAGGCCTGGATTTCTTGAAGGCACGCAAGGCCACCATTGATCTGACTAGACTGTGTCTGACAATTAATGGAGAATCGGTTCAAGCATCAATGTTGAGAGCTCATGGGAAGGAAGCCAAAGTAGCTCGGGTAACATTGAAGCAGAAAGTGGTCGTTGGTCCTTTTGAGGCTGTGAAGACCACAGGCGTTCTGGATCGGGAGGTACAGAATGATGTTGTGCTCCAGCCCTCATCTAAACTGGAGGGTCTGGTAACGCCTCATACAGTGGGCACTGCCAAAGATTCGCAGATTCCTATTTTGTTAAGGAACCTGTTGGCCCAATGTATTACTCTGGAACAAGACCACAACCTTGGTATTGTCACAGAAATTGAGGAGGTTTTAGACCCTAGAACAGAATTTCAACTTGCTGGTAACCCCATGAACCAGGAGGGTTTACAGACTTCTACAACCACTGAGGTGGACATCCCTGTGTTCTTACAGGATCTGTATGAGGGGTCGACATCGGGTTTATCAGAGACGCAGTCTTTGCAAGTTAAATCCATGTTAATCGAGTATCAGGATGCATTTGCAAAAGATGATCTTGATTTGGGTTTGTTCAAGGGGATAAGACATAAGGTTGACACAGGTAATGCACAACCTGTTCGTTCTAAACTTAGACGAACTCCTCTTGGTTTTGAGAATGAGGAAGAGAAACACCTTGCAGAAATTTTAGAGAAAGGTATCATAGTTCCATCAAAATCTGAGTGGTCGTCAGCCCTGGTATTAGTTCGGAAGAAAGATGGTACCGTGCGGTACTGCGTCGATTTTCGAGCTCTGAACAGTCTAACTCGCAAAGACCTTTACCCCCTACCAAACATTGAGACATGTCTGGATGCACTTGGTGGTGCTAAGTTCATCAGCACACTTGATATGGCAGCCAGGTATTGGCAGGTTGAGGTTGACCCAGAGGACCGCCACAAGCTCGCATTTATCACAAGATATGGGCTCTTTGAATTTGTCCGGATGCCATTTGGTACGTGCAACAGCCCGGCTACCTTTCAGATGGTTGTTCAGCTGGTGTTGCAAGGTCTTAACTGGTGCGAGTGTCTTGCGTATTTAGATGACGTGGTAGTGACAGGGACTGACTTTGACAGTCATATGACCAACTTGAAAGCTGTCCTGTCCCGATTCCTGTTGCACAACCTTAAATTAAAACCTAAGAAGTGTAATTTGTTCCGTACAGAACTCTGTTTCTTAGGTAAGTTGGTGAGTGATAAGGGAATCGCTGTTAAGCCAAACAATATGGAAAGCGTCGCTAATTGGCCCGTTCCTAAGACCAGGAAAGAGCTGGAATCTCTCCTAGGGTTCATGAATTACCACCGAGAGCACATACAGGGCTTTGCTGGTATTTCTGCTCCTCTCTCTGCACTTACCAGTTCCAAAGTAGAGTATGACTGGACTCTAGAGCATCAGGTAGCGTTCAAAACACTTCGGGGTGCTATGGCCAACCCTGCAGTGTTAGGTTATCCGACACCAGATGGTACCTTCATACTGGATACTGATGCTTCAGAGGCTGCTATTGGTGCAGAGTTATCCCAAATTCAGAATGGAAAAGAGTGCTTATTGGTTTTGCGAGCCGAACGTTGACACCGGCTCAGCGTAAATATTGTGTTACATGCAAAGAGTTGCTAGCCATGGTAGAATTTACTAGGCAGTACCATATGTGTTTGCTAGGACGGTCATTTATTGTGCGGACTGACCATCACAGTCTCACGTGGCTGCTCAGTTTCAAGCACATCGAAGGACAACTAGCTAGATGGCTAGAAGAACTGTCTCAATATAATATGACGATGCAGTACAGGCCCGGTAAACAGCACTCTAATGCTGATGGTCTATCATGAGTTCCAAGTGATTCTACACCTTGCCACTGTTATAAAGCTGGCCAATCTCTTAGTTCATTACCATGTGGTGGGTGCAAATATTGTACCAAGCTTCAGCAGGAATGGTCTCAATTTGAACAAGATGTTGATGATGTAATTCCTTTGGCTTTTCAAACCATAAGGGCCCTTCAACTGCGTAATAATGACCTATCAGACAGCGACACAGACAGTGACAATCCAGATGGACTGCTGAATGGTGTCCCCCAAACAGACCAGGTTATCGGAAGGTCAAACTGGTTAGACGCATTCTCTTCGGAAGATCTAAGGGCGGGTCAGTTGGAGAATCCTGATCTGAAGACAGTTGTATCATGGATTGAGCAGTCACACACACCTTCTGATGCGGAGCTATATTTAGCTAGTCCAGCCGTCAAGTTTTGGTGGGCTCGTTGTGATCAATTGATTTTTGTCGATAGCATTTTGCACTATCTCTGGGTGGAAGCAAATACCACACAGAATCTGCTGGTAGTCCCAAAGTCTTTCCAGAAGCTGGTTTTGGAAAATTGTCATGATTCCAAGCTTGCCAGTCACATGGGTGAGCAGAAGACATTAGAGAGAGTGATGGCTAAATATATCTGGCACGGATACTCTCGTGATGTGGTGGCATATGTGAAATCCTGTCGGATTTGTAGCTGTAGCAAAAAAGCTTCCATCCAACCTATAGCTGCTCTGGGCGAGTTCCATGCCGGTTTTCCCTTGGAATGGGTACATATGGACATTTTGGGCCCCTTTATCACATCTGCACTGGGAAATAGTTTTGTGTTGATGATCATAGATCAGTTCACTAAATGGGTTGAGTGCTATGCACTCCCTGAACAAGGGGCAGAACTGGTAGCCAAAACGTATGTGGATCATTTTGTCACCACATTTGGCTGTTCATATTTCTTACACACCGATCAAGGTCGTAACTTTGAGAGCAGCCTATTTAAGGAACTGTGCCATCTATTGGAGATTTAAAAAACATGCACCACAGCTTATAGACCATGTTCAAATGGACAGATTGAATGTATAAACCGTACTGTCTTGCAGTGTATACAGTGTTACCTGCAAGAGCATGACAGACAGAAAGATTGGGACAAGCGTATTCCTTTCATCGCTGGAGCTATATGATCTACTGTAAGCCGACAGACGGGGTATACTCCCAACATGATGATGCTTGGTCAAGAAGTGCTACAGCCTATTGACATAATGTGCAAATGCCCTGTGTCTGCGACTACAGAGGATGCCCCTTCAGATGCCAGTGACTTCGTCCAACAGTTACAGCAAATGTTGCATGAAACTCATGAGATAGCACGGGATAACCTTAAAATGACTCAGAAGCACCAGAAAAAAGAGTATGATCTACGTTTGCATGAGCGTGCCTATCATGTTGGTGATGTAGTTTATCTTGCTAATTCTGCAACTAAAATAGGTCAGTCCAGTAAACTACAACCTCCTTGGGCTGGTCCATTTATTATTTATAAAAAGTTGTCAGAGGCACTGTTTGGTATCAAAAATCAACGCCGGGAACTAGTTGTTCACCATGATAGATTAAAGCTATGCAGAGATCGTGATCTACCTCTCTGGATATTGCGAATGAGACGTGCTATAAGATCATGGCGATGATGATGACTTATATCCCCCGATAATGGCCGTAGGTTATCTGATGATAACCGTGTTTCCATTTTTGAAGAGGATTTGTATGAAACCATTCCATATGGTAATGATCCATCCTCATCAATTCTGCATAATGATCTAGATGCTGTTTTGACAGATGACCTAGATATCGATTCTGTTTTACCCATCCCACTCCTGACACCATTTGTAGTAACTTAGCTATGTATAAAAGGTTACTCACCCAACAGAGGTCTCGAGTCGTACCTTGGAACTTGAACTGCGCATATCTGCCGCCAGTTCCATGGGCCGATTCGAGACCTCTGTTGGGTGAGTAACCTTTTATATGTAGCTAAGTTACTACAGTATTGATGTAGTGATCAGACTTTCTAATACACGTAATATGTTAACGATCTCTGGTTAGAGCAAACATAGCATCGTACAGTATTAATGCCTTGCTGAAATTGAATTAGTTATCTATCGTTAACTCACCCAATGCCTGTCAAAGGATTACACGTACTATCTGTAATTTTCGGTTTGAAAGCAAGAATATAGTATAGACCATTCCTAACTATCTGATCTAGGTTCCAGGGTAATTTGAGGGACTGAAAAAGGATTCCTGATGGGGTTTGCAATACTAAATTAAAAACTGTAAATGGACTCTTAAGAAGTTCCTTTTTTCAGGACTGAAAAGGAACTTTTTAGACTCCTTGGGGGGACTGAAAAAGAACTTAAAAGGGACTTAAAAAGGACTGATTTTTGGTAAGCGACGGCCTAGCACATAATTGATTTGAATGTAAACGCAACACATTATTTTATATGGAATAAAAATAATTAATAAATACCAAAACACCAATGCATACATGCACGCAATATAACTCAGATAAATACGACAAAGAGAAAGTGATTTTATTTCAAATTGATATAATTAGCCCACCTAGTCCAAAGGGCCGAGTCGTCCATCCGTCATCCTCTATGTCTGTTATCCATCAGTCAGATCGCTTCTCCTTAACAGTTTGACCAATTTCAACCAAATTTAGCTGTAAGGATGCTAAGATGCTACCTCCAGAACATCTATTCAGAATTTTGATTGGTAAATCTTTTGGGTCAAAATCTTAGATTTTATGAAAGATTTACCGGAAATTGTCAAAATGCTACACCTCCTTATTTGTTTGACATAATTCAGTAAAATTTGGCTAGACAAATTCCATGGTGGTAGACTCTAAAACCTCTATTCAATTTTGATCAATCAATATTTTTGGTGAAAATCTTAGATTTTATGAAAGTTTTTACTAGAAATTGTTAAAACCTATCTCCCCTTAACTGCTTCATGGATTTCAACCAAATTTGGATGGAATGATTTTGATGTCTGCAGTCTCCAGACCCACTATTCAGAATTTTGATTCGTCAATCTTTTCGGTGAAAATCTTAGATTTTATAAGATTTTACTGGAAATTGTCAATGCGCTTCTTCTTATCGGTTTGACAGATTACAGTCAAATTTGACTAGAAGGAACCTATCATGATACTCTCCAAAGTTTCTATTCATAATTTTGCTTGGTCAATTTTTGGGGGGAGGGTGTGGAGAAAATTAATATGGTCATCGTATTAGGATTTAACTCGATGGAAGCTTTAATGTGAGTCAGGTGACATTAAAAAATCTAAACTCCCAATCAGTCAGCAGAAGCTGCTGCTGAGGTGCATTTCCTGCACATTTCTGGACGATAGTCCGGCCACGGGTATTGTCGACAGCTCGCCACCTGTCACGGTTGACTTGGCAGCCCACAGCCAGGGCGTCGTGACAGATGGAGCATCGTGCTCTCAGATCCAAGGAGGGACAGGGACGACCATCCCTAGTGGTGAACAAGCAGTCATGGAGCAGCTGATGGCAATCAACACCAGACATGCTAGCGAGGGAAACGTCAGTGTGCATGTCACAGCCATGCCAGGGGATGCACAAATTAGAGGTATGTTGTCCTGGCAAGACCCACAGGTCTATCTTAAATCAATTAGTGCACCAAAATCAAATTACTATGACATTTTGGATTTTGTGGATAGTTTCTCCCCCCCCCCCCCTAGGTGGACAGAGTGGTCTCGACCAATGACGATTTTGAACTCATATGTCGGACTGGCTCAAGAAAGCCTAAGTTAGAAAGCCTGCCCATTAGCCAGTGGTCGATTGCTAACATTGCTATATTGCATAAGCTGGTTCAAGATGGCGAGCTAAAATCCGATAACATATTTGATTATTTGTCCCACACCACCCACCTTTCCAGTTTAATGTATTCGCATGATGTTTCCTCTGCATATCTCTATGCCAGGGAGTACAGGAAACTGCAAAATGTTAACAAATTGTGATGGGGTACACCAGTGGGACACTTGTCCACTCAGCATTTGCGCCTTCGCCAATCAATGTCCCAGAGCTTTAACGCCAGTAAGTCCAAGCCTTTCACCAGAGGGGATAAGAGTCAGATCAACTCCACATATGCATCCCACACAGCAGAAGGTCATACAATCTGCAAGAAGTTTAACAATCATTCTGGGTGTGATTTTGTTGGTTGTAAATTTGCTCATGTCTGTGGTAATCCAGGGTGTGGTAAGAGTCATCTTAGCCACATGCACACTGTTCTAAAAGACTAATAGCTCATGGGCCATCTATTGGTCTAAAATTGGCGGCTTGGGAGAGAAAGTTAGGTGACGATGTAGATCATGCTTTCATTCTCCATGGTGTTGAACATGGCTTTGATATTATAGACCCGGATTGTAGTCCATCAGCTGCATATGCATATAACCACCCCTCAGCTTCTCCATCACGTCCTCTTTACCATCAGACATCACAGAGAGTGTATGAAGAAAGCCTAGCGGGTAATTATGGTGAAGTCGACACTCCTCTCATCATTCGTCCCCCCAAAGTCTGATGGTGGAGTCCGCATAATCCATGATTGCATTAGGGCAGTTGGCCAAGCCCTTAATGATTATGCCCCAGACATGGAGAAGCAAAGATTCCAGTCTATTGATTGTACTACTAAATTTGGCTCTAGGCATTGTTTTATGGCGAAAGTGGACCTAAAATCTGCATACAGGTCTGTCAGGATTAGTAAGCACAGTCAAAGTGTAACTGGGTTAAAATTTAATTTTTCTGGCAAGTGGCATTACCGTCTTGATTCCAAGCTCCCATTTGTGTCAAAATTGGCACCTAGTATTTTCCATCGTCTCTCTCAAGCGGTCAGTTGCATTATGTCACGTAAAGGATATCAAAATGTGGTAGCTTATATTGATGATTTTTTTCATATGTTAGGCATCTCGTTCCAAATATGCCCAAGCTATGCAGGTCTTGATCAGTATTTTGCTGTATATTTGGACTCTGATACGCCGCTTCAACCGTATATGTAGAAATGACAGGATATGATTTTGTACATATGCTAAAGTTTGACATCCAGTCTTAAAATTGTAGTGTGTATGAATGTATGTTGGCCCTACTACTCTACCACTTGAGTATTGGAGATTATAGTTAAGTTATTTGAGTATTATTATTTGCATACGGATATTTTGTTTGCCAAATTTAATATTATCTACCACTTCTACGTGGGTGCTCAAATCTACTTGAGGATTATACGGAAACAGAACAGGATGGTGCCATCTCATACTTTATGTTATTGCCAATGGTGCCATGCTGCTGTTATCAAATTAAACTTAACCATGACTTTGCCCAATCACATTCTCCTTTCTTGCTTTCACCCCTGTATTGAGGTTGTGGCAGTGCCATCTCCCGGTACTAGTCTTAATGTAGTGATTGATTATTTTTTGTTGGGGTGAAGTGGCTTAATAATATTAGTTTATTTTTTTCATTATATCCTATTGCATAATTCATGTAATAGGAAAGTCCATATCGCAAGAATAATTAGATTCTCAGTATGTTTTATTATTGAATATTTAATAACTGAAATGTCCTGATTTATATTTTTATGGTGGTGTTGGGGTATAGGGGATTAATGATATTAGTTGATTTTCTCCATTATGTCCTTATGACGTGTAATAAATTCACATATAATGGGCAAAATTCATATCGCCTCTTCATCTTCATCATCATCATCATCATATCTACGGCTTTTGTTAATCCAGGCTGTTACTAAGAAAACAAATACTTTGTGATGCGTATAAACATAATTATTTTCCCATGGTAATTGTATGTTCTAGTGAAGAGCTATTTACTTTTTTGTACTGATTGGCCTCTGATGAATATTGAACGGGATCATTTTTAACTCCATATATATATATATCTGTATCGAGTTACATCTAGAACTATTAACTTCAGAATAGAAAGAACAATAAGGGTTATATAACTTAATTCACAATCTAATTGTTTACGGCAAAAATTAACCTTGGATTATACTTCAGGAATGTTGGTGGGCATAGTTCAGGAGATTTGTTATTTCCTCATTTCACTTGAAGTTCATCTGTTCATTTAAAGCCTTTAACACCCAAGCTGGTCAAAATGGCTTCAGCCAGTGGCATTGATAAATTTCCATTATCAGAACAAGAGATTACTTTTGTAAATTTATCACTGGAATAAAGTCATTACAGTGATACTTTAAAAAATAATCTTTTCTTGGTCTGTAAATTGACAGTTTCTATGAGAAAATTGAAATTTTCTCGAAGTATTGTGAAGACTACTGGACTTTATTTGTGAATACCATATAAAATTCATTTAGAAATTGATGCATAAGTACAGATAGCGTGTGGACTGAATGTTATGAAGTAAGCTGACCTTATCGTTTAGAATCATAGCTACCATAATCTCTAGATCGCTTATCCCAATACCATCACTATGCGATATGTTGTAGCAAAACCCAGTGATGTCAGTTTGTACATAATTGTCAGATCCAAAGTCTGAGTTATGCAGCTTGATCAATTCACCTTTCCAGAGTACCCACCCATCATATGACGTCATAATGAACTGAGTGATGTGTACAATGACATCATAATGAATGGCGTCATGAATGACGTCGATAAGTATGTCACGAACGCATATTTGAAGATGGTCTATGCGTTGTTGTACAAATTGTTTGCTTTTACTGTTTAATAAATATTCTGTTGAATATTTTGAAACTAATTTGACTGGGCGCTGTTGCTGCCATAGGCAGCAACAGCACCCAGTCAAATTAGCTACAAAATATTCAACAGCTTCCCTGTATAGTTTTCAGGAAATTGATAGCTAGAGCATTTGGGGATCGATCAATCCCAACTAGTGATGGGTGGAGCATAGCTAAAACTGGAAAGGTCCATTGGTTAGAGATTATGGGATCAACATCTCCACAACTATTAGACTAATACAAAATTCACCCATCACCACCAGGTTCTTAGCTGCTTACTCACAAAAATAGACAAAGCTAAAAAAGCGGCCTCACACAAGGGAGACAAAGTATCAGGAGTATTGGTTGCCCTAAAGAGCTTATTAGTAGCTTCATCGATAAACACATTAAGATACATGTCGTTTAGCCATTTAACACTTAAATTTGTTAAAGAAACTATCAATTTTTTCATTCAAAATGTCTATTTGCAGACCAAGAGAAGACTACTTTTTTAAATTTACTACTGGAATAACTGGCTCGGTTATCGAGCCAGTCATTCCAGTGATAAATTTTTAAAAATAGTCTTCTCTTAGTCTGCAAATAGACATTTCCCAAGACCACTACAGAGGCCATTTTTTTGCTGATATGAGTGTTAAAGGGTTATGGTTCAGAGAGGTTAAAAAGGGGGTTAGAAAAAAAAATAGAGGTGCCTAGATAAAAAACACCACAGATTTCATCAAAAATGTGGAATTAATTCAACAAAGCCAAGCACAGTAGAAATGACATGGGCTATGGGATCATACAAGTCCTATGTTCAGATTTATCATTTTCTAATGCCATCATCTGGAGAAGGAAAAAAGAATGCAATTAGATCCATCAACTACACATGATGGAACCGATAGATATTATTAGCTAGCAGGTTAGGAGATGGATGTCCTTTCGAGTGCCCCAGTTGCCAGTGTACCTTTCGAGAGTAATGACGTCATATGACGTCATAATCAGCTAAGCGGCGTGTAGGATAACGTCATAATCATTACGTCATAAGTGATTCTATTAGGCCTGTCTTTAACTCTTAATAGTCTGACATGTTGTAAGAATTGTATGGCTCTACTATTTAATAAACATGCTGTTGAATATTTTGAAACTAATTTTACTGTCTGACATCTGTCATCTGTCAACAATTGTGGTACGTTTCACCATTTCTTGATAGATTAAGACCAGATTTGGCAGATATGTTCCATTTGGAAATATCTATTCTGGCTATGAAGATGAAGAAGCCACACCCTCAAATAGCAGAGTTATGGCCCTTGCTACATTTATATATATTTTTTTGGGTATTTGGCTTTCAAATGTGCCATTTTCTAAACTATCTGATAGATTGCTTGGTGGCGATCTTGAGTTTTTTCTGCCAAAAATGCCCAAAAGCAATACAAAATGTGTTAATGTTTGTTTCTCGACAACCTTTTGAATGATTTTAATTTGTCAGAAACATCCTTGCTCCATTGGGATCCGAGTTTGTTTAAGTAAAGCCAATCAGCCAATTGTATTGTATTGTATTTCATAAATTCCTCCTTTGTATAGGAGCACTGCCCATGCTGACAGAGTCACTGCTCAGGGAGGTTCCTGGATACATATCCGCACCCCTTCGGGTGGTTCTGTAATGATTTGTAACGTATTTACGGACAGTCTAGACAGCAAAAGAAGCCACCAACAATGTTGCTGACAGCTGTGACGTAGGTTGGTTAGAGTAGGCTGCCAACTATGCCGCACAGTGAGGTCAAGTCTGCACACTTCTGTACCATCCACCGTTTTAGATCAGCGTCTTGCAGGCTTCAGTTATCTTGGGGATACTGACAACAGGGTTGACTGACATCTATTTACACTATCAGAGCGTATTCACAACTGAGCTCCCGATACAGGGCCTGACATTCCGAGTGAGTTATTTTATGGCACATGTCTATGGCACAGACACAACACGAGGTGGGACCGACAGTTTTGCATCCCCTCCGAATGAACGTGTCATGTGAATGACGTATGGAATGGTGCAGGTTGATCACATGCCTGAACGCGGGATCAAATCCAGATCTTTAGATTGGAATTTCAAGCATGTGCGGCACAAAGGTTTTGGCAAATGGGCTAATGCGGACGGTGGCCATCTTTAAACGTTGGATGATTTTTAGAAGCGTCTTAAGAAATTTGCGAATCCGTTTAGGAGATTTATTTGAAACTTATGAAACATCAGCTAGGGTAACAGGTGGACGTAGTTGGTTTATGGGAATTTGATGGGTCAAATGTTTCAACGGCCATCTTGGATGACCTAATTTTTATGAAAAATCATATCCCAAACCGCTTAAGCGATCAGACTGAAATTTAGGAAGTATGATTAAAGAGTAAAGGCCATTCTAATTGTGTTACAAGGGAAGTTGATATGTTTTTAAAATGAATACGTCGTAGGTATCAACCAATAAGGTTTCAGCATTCTGACATTAATATTTAACCTTTTTATTTGATGGATTTTGAAGCAGAAATTGGTTTTGTTTAGTTTTTTGGGTATGGTGATTTCAAATTTTCCACTTTAAAACCTGTCGGATAAACGGGGTGGTAGCCATCTTGAATTTTTCCCTGCCAAATTCTCCCATAATACAGTAATGGGAAATTTTTAATGTCTTCGATAACGGCTGGACCAATTTTAACCAAATTTGGTACATCCTTGTTAGCTCACCTGGCCAGAATGACCAAGTGAACTTATGCCGTGGCACCCATCAGTCATCCATCCGTCTGTCTGTTCTTCAACTTTTTCTTTAAACGACTTCTCAAGAACGACTGGGCCAATGTAAATTATATTTGCCCTGAATCATCCTTATGGCATAGAGATCTGAGTTTGTTCAAAGTCGATCGGCCAATTTGGCTGGCAGCCATCTTGGATTTTGGCAAATTTTTAGAAACGTCTAAAAATCTCCGAAACCACTTGGCGAATCGATTCAAGACTCATGAAACATCATCTAGGGCAAGAGGTAAGCCAAGTTTATTCAAGAGAACTTGATTGACCAAATGGTTCAGCAGCCATCTTGGATGACCTAATTTTGGCGAAAATTACTTCTTTGGAACCGCTGAAGGGATATGGCTGAAATTTAGATAATTTTCCCGCCAAAAACTCCTATACTAAAGCAATTGGAAATTTAAAATTTCTTCTTGAGAACCACGCAGTCGATTTCAATTATATTTGACAGGAAACATCTTTAGGGAATAGAGATTCAAGTTTGTTCAAACAAAGCCAATTTTGTTGGTGCCCATCATGCATTTTGGCAGATTTTTAAAATTATCTTTAAAAATCTTCTCCGAAACCATTTGGGGCATCAATTCAAATCTCATGAAATCTGATCCAAGGGAAGAGCTGAACCAAGTTTGTTCAAGGGAATTTGAATGCTGAAGCAGTTTGGCGGCCATCTTGGATGACCTAGTATTCGAAAAAACAACCTCCAGAACCGCTCAATGGATCAGGCGGAAATTTGGGAGAAATGATTATGGAATAATAGCCATTAAAAGTTGTTCAAGGGAAGTTGATCCATCAAAAAACATGGCCGCCATGGACAATCAAAATGTAGCGTGTTTGCCAGCCATGTTGGATTTTTATTTGATGGATTTTGAGGCCGAAAATACTTTTATATATTTTTTTTGGTATTCTGATCTCAAATTTGCCGTTTTTGAAACTGTTGGATAAATGGCTTGGTGGGCATCTTGGATCATTTTCCCACCAAAAGCTTCCATACTAAAGCAATGGGAAATTTAAAATGTTTTCTCGAAAACCATTGGGCCAATTTAAATTTTATTTGGCAGGATCAATCCTTAGGCCATAGATATTCCAGTTTGTTCAACCGATGCCGATCAGCCAATTTTTCTTGTTACAATTCCCACCAAAACCTTAGGGTTTTACTTATAGGAGATGGCCTTTCTAGTTAAAATGTGTATATCCCAGGTGAGCGATATAGGCCCCTTGGGGCTCTTGTACAAATTAATACAGCATGTGCATCACAGTAAAATTTGACTCTGGCTTATGGTTATTATGCCCCTCCCCCCCTTCTTCTTTGGCTGGCAGCCATCTTGGATTTTGGCCAATTTTTAAAAACATCTTTAAAAATCTTTCTCTTGGAAACCACTTAGGGGAAAGATTCAAAACTCATGAAATATCAGCTACGGCAAGGACTGAACTAAGTTTGTTCAAGGAAACTGGATTGGCCCAATGGGTCTGTGGCCATCTTGGATGACATAGTTTTCGTGAAAACAATCTCCAGAACCACTGAACAGATTGAGCCGGAATGTGGGAGATATGATTAGAAATAATAAGGGCCATTACAATTTGTTCAATGGAAGTTATTACATAAAAAGACCAATCAAAATGTAGTGTGTTTGGCGGCCATATTGGATTTTTTATTTGATGGGTTTTTGAAGGCGAATTCGGTTTTGTATAGGTATTTCGGTCTGCTGATTTCAGTTTTGACACTTTCAAAACTGATGAAAATAACGGATCAGTGGCCGTCCAGAATTTATTTACCCTCAAAATCTCCCATAGTAAATGGCTGGGAAATTGAAAATATCACTTCAAGAACCACTGGACCAATTTTAACCAAATTTGATAAGACACTTCCTTGTTTTTGTTGTGCTTCTGGCCAAACCTTAGCGTTGTACATAAAGGCGATGGCCTTTCTGGGTGAAAAGTCTCCCCCTTGGGCCTCTTTTTAAAGTTAACATAGAATTTAAGTAATAACTAAATTTGTGATTAATTTCTTTTCTTACATCTATATATCAATCTTCTATCCACTCATCCTTTCAGATTTTTTGGGAGGGCTTTGATAAATTATTAGTCTCTACCTGAAGTGTCTAAAGACATCTCCCTCACCATTGCCCTCTTCTCTGTCCATCCATGCATTGTTACATGCAGGCAAATTGTTTGTTGTTATTACATGACAACCTACCTCCACAGATTACTATATGGCTCTTTACTTCTCGGAAGGGAAGATTAGTAGGAAGAATTTTTCACTCTGCTGTGTATTGTGACTGGTGAGTATCTGAAGGCTCCTTCAGGTATCTTTACTGTCTCCATAGCGATCTAGGTATATGCCATTCATAAAATATATGACCAGCCCCCCCCCCCCCCCAAAGGGGTCCATTGAGATCATTCTTGCTTGGTAGCTTAGTGTATTCTTGGAGTATGTGGGTGAAACTTTATGAGCAGGTTTGCTATCGTGTTTTGAAGAAGCAGATTATTTTTTGGGTCCATCCTTTTGTCTATCTGTCCGCCTTGCTGACAAAGTATGTGTCCGTATTTGCAGATCTTGACTCCCTCCCCCCCCCCCCCCATAAATTAGATTCTGCTTGGAGTTGTTGTTGTTGAATGTACCCATGACCTAGCTGCTGTTAACTTTGTCATTCAGACACATAAGTAAAATGATGGAGTGGAATACAGTCAAACCTGCTATAAAGATCTGCTTTAAGAGACTACTTGCCTGTAGATACCGCTTTTTTCAATTCCTAAATCTAATTAAGCGATGTATTTGAATCTCTATTAAGCAACCACCTACCTTAAGGACCACCTTTTGATTCTCCCTTGGGGTCGTCTTTTCACCCTCTAACCCTCAAATTTGTTTTAAAAATTGTTCAATTTTCTCATGGAAAATGTCCATTTGCAGGCCAAGAGAAGACTATTTGTGAAAATTTACCACTGGAATGACTGGCTCAGTTATTGAGCCAGTCATTCTAGTGGTAAGTTTTCAAAAATGGTTGTCTCTTGGTTTGCAATTGGACATTTCTCAAGATGACACGTTTTTGGCTGATATGATGGGTAAAGAGTTAATGGTCGCGATTGGTCAAGACAATGCAGCCTTTCGCTTAGTAAAAGTCCATTTGACGGCCAAGGGAAATCAATGGAGGATTCCAGTTTATCCAATAATCATATGACAGCATAATCAACTATGTGACCTGTAGGATGACATCATAATCATTATTTACATCATGAATGATTCATCACGAACGAATAATTGATGATGAACTAAGCATTGTTGTACAAATTGTACGTCTTTACTATTTAATAAGCATGATGTTGAATGTTTTGACACTAATTAGGCAGCAACAACACCCTGTCAAATTAGTTTCAAAATATTCAACAGTTTACTTGTATAGTTTTCTGGAAATTGGTAGTCAGGGAATGCAGGGTGAAGTGTGGGTGAAGCTTAGCTAAACATGGACGGAGCATAGCTAAAACTAGATTCCTGCATTCTCTTAGCGTTAATCACAGGAGTGACTGATTAGGTTATCGGGTAAATAGTGTAGTAAATTTTTTAAAAGATTTGTTCATCACCTGCAAATGGACATCTATTCAAATGCCATGTCCAAATTTGACTAATTCAATCTTGGTAATATTTTGTCGAAAAAAAAAAAAAAAAGCTATCGATCAAATCTCTCCTGATAACACAGGATACTCGGCTGATACTGGGCCATTGTAGCGTATTGGCCCAATACTGGACCAGTAATCTGCAGGGAATTTTATAAAAATTTGGTGTTTTTGACTGACTTGACCAGGATGTAACTCATTTCATCAATTTATGTGAGAATTGTGAGGCAATTTGTATTGATTGCAATAACTTATCTAACTTGTTTTGTAAACAAATTGATTGGAAGTGGTTGCTGTCTATTTAGCCACCAATAACTTTCAGTCGAATAATGTTAAAAAATAGATATTAGGTTTCATATTTGATTCGGTGGCATAGAGGGAGCCTTTTAAATGGGGTGGGTTTTGCTCCTACAAGGATGAGTTCGAGTCCAACATCCCAGTAGCCCGAGGTGTCATCCTCACCCAGAAAATTGTGAAATCTAGATGCATCTCATGAATTTTAAATGAGAAAACACTTGATTAATTACATATATATTTTAGATACTTGTTTTATGTTAAGAAGTTTGGATCATACTAAAACAAAATTGATAGAAAGTCCCCTGTCCTGTGGGAATTGGCATTTACATGGTAGACATTTTCTGATATCACTGGTGCTTAGACATTCGGCATTCCGAGATTGAAATTGACAACGATGAGTAAAGCCATCTGACACAAATAGCAGAAGTGGCAGATTTGATGCAATTAAGGCCCTGGGGGATAGGCAAGAGGCATAAGGACCCAGCACCTATAATAGGGGGTGTGCATACACTAATTCTAATGAATAAGAATTGATTGACAGACTAGGTGTTGGGCGAATCACCATAGGTTTCATTATGCTAAAGCAGTCTAAAATTTATTACCAGAAATGGCATGGCATATAAATATAATGGTCAGCTATCATCCTCCAAATCACCCAAACCTGTAATAGTATGTCAACTATCGTCCTCTAAATCACCCAAACCTGTAGTAGTATGTCAACTATCGTCCTCTAAATCACCCAAACCTGTAGTAGTATGTCAACTATCGTCCTCTAAATCACCCAAACCTGTAGTAGTATGTCAACTATAGCCCCCAAATCACCCAAACCTGTAGTAGTATGTCAACTATAGTCCACCAAATCACCCAAACCTGTAGTAGTGTGTCAACTATAGCCCCAAAATCACCCAAACCTGTAGTAGTATGTCAACTATAGTCCTCAAAATCACCCAAACCTGTAGTAGTATGTCAACTATAGTCCACCAAATCACTCAAACCTGTAGTAGTATGTCAACTATAGTCCCCCAAATCACCCAAACCTGTAGTAGTATGTCAACTATAGTCCTCCAAATCATCCAAACCTGTAGTAGTATGTCAACTATAGTCCCCCAAATCACCCAAACCTGTAGTAGTATGTCAACTATAGTCCACCAAATCGCCCAAACCTGTAGTAGTATGTCAACTATAGCCCCCAAATCACCCAAACCTTTAGTAGTATGTCAACTATAGCCCCCAAATCACCCAAACCTGTAGTAGTATGTCAACTATAGTCCACCAAATCACCCAAACCTGTAGTAGTGTGTCAACTATAGCCCCAAAATCACCCAAACCTGTAGTAGTATGTCAACTATAGTCCTCAAAATCACCCAAACCTGTAGTAGTATGTCAACTATAGTCCACCAAATCACTCAAACCTGTAGTAGTATGTCAACTATAGTCCCCCAAATCACCCAAACCTGTAGTAGTATGTCAACTATAGTCCTCCAAATCATCCAAACCTGTAGTAGTATGTCAACTATAGTCCCCCAAATCACCCAAACCTGTAGTAGTATGTCAACTATAGTCCACCAAATCACCCAAACCTGTAGTAGTATGTCAACTATAGCCCCCAAATCATCCAAACCTGTAGTAGTATGTCAACTATAGTCCCCCAAATCACCCAAACCTGTAGTAGTATGTCAACTATAGTCCACCAAATCACCCAAACCTGTAGTAGTATGTCAACTATAGCCCCCGAATCACCCAAACATGTAAGAGTATGTCAACTATAGTCCACCAAATCACCCAAACCTGTAGTAGTATGTCAACTATAGTCCACCAAATCACCCAAACCTGTAATAGTATGTCAACTATAGTCCCCCAAATCACCCAAACCTGTAGTAGTATGTCAACTATAGTCCTCCAAATCATCCAAACCTGTAGTAGTATGTCAACTATAGTCCCCCAAATCACCCAAACCTGTAGTAGTATGTCAACTATAGTCCACCAAATCACCCAAACCTGTAGTAGTATGTCAACTATAGCCCCCGAATCACCCAAACATGTAAGAGTATGTCAACTATAGTCCACCAAATCACCCAAACCTGTAGTAGTATGTCAACTATAGTCCACCAAATCACCCAAACCTGTAATAGTATGTCAACTATAGTCCCCCAAATCACCCAAACCTGTAGTAGTATGTCAACTATAGTATCCCAAATCACCCAAACCTGTAGTAGCATGTCAACTATCGTCCACCAAATCACCCAAACCTGTAGTAGTATGTCAACTATAGTCCACCAAATCCCCCAAACCTGTAGTAGTATGTCAACTATAGCCCCAAAATCACCCAAACCTGTAATAGTATGTCAACTATCGTCCTCCAAATCACTCAAACCTGTAATAGTGTGTCAACTATCGTCCACCAAATCACCCAAACCTGTAATAGTATGTCAACTATCGTCCACCAAATTACCCAAACCTGTAGTAGTATGTCAAGTATAGTCCACCAAATCACTCAAACCTGTAGTAGTATGTCAACTATAGTCCACCAAATCACCCAAACCTGTAGTAGTATGTCAACTATAGTCCCCCAAATCACTCAAACCTGTAATAGTGTCAACTATCGTCCTCCAAATCACTCAAACCTGTAATAGTATGTCAACTATCGTCCTCCAAATCACTCAAACCTGTAGTAGTATGTCAACTATCGTCCCCCAAATTACCCAAACCTGTAGTAGTATGTTAACTATAGTCCACCAAATCACCCAAACCTGTAATAGTATGTCAACTATAGTCCACCAAATCACCCAAACCTGTAATAGTATGTCAACTATAGTCCTCCAAATCACCCAAACCTGTAATAGTATGTCAACTATAGTCCACCAAATCACCCAAACCTGTAGTAGTATACCAAATCACCCAAACCTGTAATAGTAAGTCAACTATAGTCCTCCAAATCTCTCAAACCTGTAGTAGTATGTCAACTATAGTCCTCCAAATCACCCAAACCTGTAGTAGTATGTCAACTATAGTATCCCAAATCACCCAAACCTGTAATAGTATGTCAACTATAGTCCACCAAATCACCCAAACCTGTAATAGTATGTCAACTATAGTCCCCCAAATCACTCAAACCTGTGGTAGTATGTCAACTATAGTCCACCAAATCACCCAAACCTGTAGTAGTATGTCAAGTATAGTCCACCAAATCACTCAAACCTGTAGTAGTATGTCAACTATAGTCCACCAAATCACCCAAACCTGTAGTAGTATGTCAACTATAGTCCCCCAAATCACTCAAACCTGTAATAGTGTCAACTATCGTCCTCCAAATCACTCAAACCTGTAATAGTATGTCAACTATTGTCCTCCAAATCACTCAGACCTGTAGCAGTATGTTAACTATAGTCCACCAAATCACCCAAACCTGTAATAGTATGTCAACTATAGTCCACCAAATCACCCAAACCTGTAATAGTATGTCAACTATAGTCCTCCAAATCACCCAAACCTGTAATAGTATGTCAACTATAGTCCACCAAATCACCCAAACCTGTAGTAGTATACCAAATCACCCAAACCTGTAATAGTAAGTCAACTATAGTCCTCCAAATCTCTCAAACCTGTAGTAGTATGTCAACTATAGTCCTCCAAATCACCCAAACCTGTAGTAGTATGTCAACTATAGTATCCCAAATCACCCAAACCTGTAATAGTATGTCAACTATAGTCCACCAAATCACCCAAACCTGTAATAGTATGTCAACTATAGTCCCCCAAATCACTCAAACCTGTGGTAGTATGTCAACTATAGTCCACCAAATCACCCAAACCTGTAGTAGTATGTCAACTATAGTCCCCCAAATCACCCAAACCTGTAGTAGTATGTCAACTATAGTATCCCAAATCACCCAAACCTGTAGTAGTATGTCAACTATAGTCCTCCAAATCATCCAAACCTGTAATAGTATGTCAACTATAGTCCACCAAATCACTCAAACCTGTAATAGTATGTCAACTATAGTCCACCAAATCACTCAAACCTGTAATAGTATGTCAACTATAGTCCACCAAATCACTCAAACCTGTAATAGTATGTCAACTATAGTCCACCAAATCATTCACACCTGTAATAGTATGTCAACTATAGTCCACCAAATCACTCAAACCTGTAATAGTATGTCAACTATAGTCCACCAAATCACTCAAACCTGTAATAGTATGTCAACTATAGTCCACCAAATCATCCAAACCTGTAGTAGTATGTCAACTATAGTCCACCAAATCACCCAAACCTGTAATAGTATGTCAACTATAGTCCCCCAAATCACCCAAAACTGTAGTAGTATGTCAACTATAGTATCCCAAATCACCCAAACCTGTAGTAGTATGTCAACTATCGTCCACCAAATCACCCAAACCTGTAGTAGTATGTCAACTATAGTCCCCCAAATCACTCAAACCTGTAATAGTGTCAACTATCGTCCTCCAAATCACTCAAACCTGTAATAGTATGTCAACTATCGTCCTCCAAATCACTCAAACCTGTAGCAGTATGTTAACTATAGTCCACCAAATCACCCAAACCTGTAATAGTATGTCAACTATAGTCCACCAAATCACCCAAACCTGTAATAGTATGTCAACTATAGTCCCCCAAATCACCCAAACCTGTAATAGTAAGTCAACTATAGTCCTCCAAATCTCTCAAACCTGTAGTAGTATGTCAACTATAGTCCTCCAAATCACCCAAACCTGTAGTAGTATGTCAACTATAGTATCCCAAATCACCCAAACCTGTAATAGTATGTCAACTATAGTCCACCAAATCACCCAAACCTGTAATAGTATGTCAACTATAGTCCCCCAAATCACTCAAACCTGTGGTAGTATGTCAACTATAGTCCACCAAATCACCCAAACCTGTAGTAGTATGTCAACTATAGTCCCCCAAATCACCCAAACCTGTAGTAGTATGTCAACTATAGTATCCCAAATCACCCAAACCTGTAGTAGTATGTCAACTATAGTCCTCCAAATCATCCAAACCTGTAATAGTATGTCAACTATAGTCCACCAAATCACTCAAACCTGTAATAGTATGTCAACTATAGTCCACCAAATCACTCAAACCTGTAATAGTATGTCAACTATAGTCCACCAAATCACTCAAACCTGTAATAGTATGTCAACTATAGTCCACCAAATCATTCACACCTGTAATAGTATGTCAACTATAGTCCACCAAATCACTCAAACCTGTAATAGTATGTCAACTATAGTCCACCAAATCACTCAAACCTGTAATAGTATGTCAACTATAGTCCACCAAATCATCCAAACCTGTAGTAGTATGTCAACTATAGTCCACCAAATCACCCAAACCTGTAATAGTATGTCAACTATAGTCCCCCAAATCACCCAAAACTGTAGTAGTATGTCAACTATAGTATCCCAAATCACCCAAACCTGTAGTAGTATGTCAACTATCGTCCACCAAATCACCCAAACCTGTAGTAGTATGTCAACTATAGTCCCCCAAATCACTCAAACCTGTAATAGTGTCAACTATCGTCCTCCAAATCACTCAAACCTGTAATAGTATGTCAACTATCGTCCTCCAAATCACTCAAACCTGTAGCAGTATGTTAACTATAGTCCACCAAATCACCCAAACCTGTAATAGTATGTCAACTATAGTCCACCAAATCACCCAAACCTGTAATAGTATGTCAACTATAGTCCCCCAAATCACCCAAACCTGTAGTAGTATGTCAACTATAGTCCTCCAAATCATCCAAACCTGTAGTAGTATGTCAACTATAGTCCCCCAAATCACCCAAACCTGTAGTAGTATGTCAACTATCACCCAAACCTGTAGTAGTATGTCAACTATAGTCCACCAAATCACCCAAACCTGTAATAGTATGTCAACTATAGTCCCCCAAATCACTCAAACCTGTGGTAGTATGTCAACTATAGTCCACCAAATCACCCAAACCTGTAGTAGTATGTCAACTATAGTCCCCCAAATCACCCAAACCTGTAGTAGTATGTCAACTATAGTATCCCAAATCACCCAAACCTGTAGTAGTATGTCAACTATAGTCCTCCAAATCATCCAAACCTGTAATAGTATGTCAACTATAGTCCACCAAATCACTCAAACCTGTAATAGTATGTCAACTATAGTCCACCAAATCACTCAAACCTGTAATAGTATGTCAACTATAGTCCACCAAATCACTCAAACCTGTAATAGTATGTCAACTATAGTCCACCAAATCATTCACACCTGTAATAGTATGTCAACTATAGTCCACCAAATCACTCAAACCTGTAATAGTATGTCAACTATAGTCCACCAAATCACTCAAACCTGTAATAGTATGTCAACTATAGTCCACCAAATCATCCAAACCTGTAGTAGTATGTCAACTATAGTCCACCAAATCACCCAAACCTGTAATAGTATGTCAACTATAGTCACCCAAATCACCCAAAACTGTAGTAGTATGTCAACTATAGTATCCCAAATCACCCAAACCTGTAGTAGTATGTCAACTATCGTCCACCAAATCACCCAAACCTGTAGTAGTATGTCAACTATAGTCCACCAAATTACCCAAACCTGTAGGAGTATGTCAACTATAGTCCTCTGACTTGGCATTAGCCATAGATTTTATTATGCTAATGCAGTGTAAAATTCATTACCAACAATGGTATGGCATATAAATATGCTAATAAAGAATGGTCAGCTATCATCCTGGGTATTACTAAAACTACAACTGCTACTAACTTTCACACATAAAAATATACAAATACGTGTAGCGGCAAATATATCATATAAAATGATGCCAAAATCTATAAAACCAAACTGATATCACAATTAGGATGTTGGTGGGAGGGAATCAAGTTCCCTAGGAGTTTGAGTTTAATCAGACATGATGAGCACTGAAAAAGGTGAAGGAACAACAAAGGCATCAGGCAGAATGAAAGATGCTCTTGAGCTGTAGGGAAAACTCCTGCACCAATGAATAGTTGGATGGACAGTAGAAAGTGACCGAGTTGAATGATTGGTCCACATTCAAACTATGAGCCCTGACCAAGCTTAGAGCCCTGGATAGGCATAATATAGCAGCACAGATACGGCAATATGAACTGTGAACATCCCCTCTCACATTAAAACATTATTAAAACTTAATAATACTTTTATAAATTATTTGGCACACATAACTGAACTTTTTAACTGTCAAGCCAGACAAAAACATCTTCTGCAGTGTCCTTAACAAATGTCCATTTACAGAAAAAGAGAAGACAATTTTTTAAGATTTACCACTGGAATGACTAATCTTGATAACCGAGCCAGTCATTCTAGTTATGAATTGTAAAAATAATCCTTTGGTCTACAAATCTACATTTTCTATGATAACATTGAAATATTCTTGAACAAATTTGAGGGTTAAAGTGTTAAAACCAATAACATATAATATGAATATTTTGAAAATGATTTCACTGAAAGTTGTAGGTGGCTTAGCCACCAACAACTTTCAGACAAATTGTTTTCAAAATATTTAGAATGTCCAAACATATAACCCCTGGAATATGTTGTCTGCAAAAACTCAGCAGTCGAAGGATTAATAATGAAAATCATAGATATTGAAGACTGATTTGCTGACATGCCTAATTTACAAGTAAGACATGCTATGGTTGCGACTGCAATTTTGGCCCAAAAAAAAATTGACGGACAGACAGACAGACAGACAGACAGTTTTATGACAGTTGCGAGTCATAACTAAAAATATTCATGACTATTTCTAGTTGCAGACTACATAAGATTCTTAAATGTCTCACTGCTATACAAACTACCAGGCAATAATTTCAATGAGCAAAAGCTCCTGACTAATGCTGAATATTTTGAAAACAATTTGACTGAACATTGTTGGTGGTTTTCAGTAAAATGGTTTTCAAAATATTTAACAGGTCCAGGGATATAGCCCTTGGAATATGTCGTCTGCAAAAACCCACCAGTCAGGCAGTTAATTGTTAGGTTAACCCTTTAATGGTCATATCGCCTAAAACCGGCCTCTGCTATGGTCCTGTGGAATGTCCATTTATAGGCCAAGAGAATAGAATTTTTGAAAATTTACCACTGGACTGACTGGCTCGATAACCGAGCCAGTCATTCCATTGATAAAGTTTCAGAAATTATATTCTCCTGGCCTGTAAATAGACATTTGATAAGAAAATAATTACATTTTTTGGACCAAATTTGACCATTAAAGAGTTAAACGTTACTATTTATATGCGTGACTCACTGAAGTGATCCGATCTGTCACTCAAGTATCTTACATCATAATCAACTACATCATATCAGTCACATGTTAGCTGACATCGCAATCAAATAACCTACATCTGACATGAAATGGACAAACATCTATCATTTACCATTTGAATTGTATGTCATTGGTGAAATTCCCATTTAATAAACATTCTGTGAATATCTTGAAGCTAATTTGAATGAAGGGTATTGAGCTCTTGGCTGCCATAAGCAAAATCCTTACGTGGATTAACCCTTTAACCATTTAATGTTCATACCGGCCTATGATCTGGTCTTGTGGAATGTTTATTTACAGGCCAAGAAAATATAATTTTTGAAAATTTACCACTGGAAGGACTGGCTCGTCATTCCAGTGATAAATTTTCAAAAATTGTATTCTCTTGGCCTGTAAATGGACATTCAATACGAAAATATTTAAATTTTCTTGACCAAATTTGACCATTAAAGGGTTAATGGTAAAATTTGGTCAAGAAAATTTAAATATCTGAAATTTTTGAAAATTTATCACTAAAATCGCTGGCTCTGTTATCGAGCCAGTCATTCCAGTGGTAAATTAAAAAAAATTGTTTTCTCTTGGCCTGTAAATGGACATTCCACAAGACCGTAACAGAGGCCACTTTTGGCGGCCTTGACCGTGGGCGGGGCTTAGCAAGAAATGGGCGGGCCAGACCTAGAAATGGATGCCTCAACAGCGTCATATTTATCTTTCCCATGATCATGGCTGGTTCTAACCCATCAAAATTAACCCCGTAACCCTCAAATTTATTCAAGACAATTTCAATTTTCTCATAGGAAATGTCCATTTGCAGACCAAGAGAAGACTATTTAAAATAATTTATCACTGGAATGACTGGCTGGGTTATCACGCTAGTCATTCCACTGGTAAATTTTCTAAAATAGTCTTCTCTTGGTCTGCAAATGGGCATTTCCCAAGACCACTGCAGAAGCCGTTTTTGGCTGATATGAGGGTTAAGTGGTTAACACCCCATAAACATCTGGATTGCAGTACTGATTTGATTAATTCTAAGAAAGCTTCTTGAAACTTCAGATGGAAAGACACATTTAACAGTTTCACCAATGAATTCCCTGTATCTTGTTTTCGACACTACCATGCGTACTGTTGGATATTTTTATATTTTTATATTAATTTGACTTAGGCAGCAACAGATTAAGTCATATATTGTAAAGAATATACTTTTTCATGGATTTGTTGGTGTAAGAGTTTATTCTACGAAAGTTTCATGAAATTTCTGATGAAAAAAATGTTAATGCTCACAGATGTTTTATTTGTAATCTTTTGTGTTTGTCATTTCAGGTGAAAGAGTTACTCTCTTGTTTAGGAGGTGCTGATCAAACGTCCCAAATTGTGTGGACATCATCAAGCAATGCAAAACCACAGGCATTCAACATCGATGACATACAACATAAAAATGGGTAATTATTGGCTAATCACTGAGAACAATTTATGTAAGGAATAGCATTAAAATAGTCTGTCGGTGCGTGTACGTCTGTCTGTCTGTGCCTACCTGCCTGTCCCATCTCTCTCTGCCAAGCCTTCTGCCATTTGTATCGGAAATTAAATAGTCTGCATACGCAACATTATTACCCTCACCCCGTAAGGAGAAGACGTTTGTGTGTGCATGTGTGCGTACGAGCGTGTGCGCGTGTAATATGATTTATCTTAAATTTTAACACAAGAAATGATCTTACTGTGAAATAGGTTTTACCGACTAAATTTGTCTGTGATCCGGTAAACAAATCTGGATCGGATAAGATTCTAGATCAATGAATATCTAGGACACAAGCATCTTACTAACATACGCCCACTCACATCACTCCGCTGTTTGTGACTGTACTTGCAAACCTTTGATCTCTTGCTATGTGAAGTAACATTATGCTGGAGAGTAGCCATGTCATCATTTATTTCCTATTGAGTAATTTCATTGTTATTTATGAAAATAAATTTAGTTTATGCTGACAAACAGGTGGTAGGTACTATTTTGTCTTATGTTGATCATACGTGAGCATTCAGGTGTTTACATGAGTATTACTCGTATACCTATCCCGTTCTTTGTTTGCCTAGTGCTCAGTCACCATTATGTGTTCCAGAACTCTCCTCAACCACGCATCTAACTTGAGTCTACCAATGACTAAGTGTTTGATCATTTTAATTATTGTAGCAACATAATCATGAGTTGTTAATTAACGACCATTACCACTGACCTTATTGTTGAGTCGCTAGTGTTTGAGGAATTTAATTATTCAACATCAGAATTATGTTTGTCGATTCATGATCACTGTCACTGAACTTATCGTTGCATCGCTAATAGTTGATGATTTTAATTATTGTAGCATCATAATCTTGTGTAGTCTAATTATGTATCATTGCCACTGAACTTATTGTTGCATCGCTAATGTTTGACGATTTTAATTAATGTAGCATCATAATCGTGAGTATTTTAAGATCGATTATTGTCATTTCATTAAAAGTTGAAGAGCTAAATTGATTGTGCAACCTAGGGTATATTTAGCAGGACTGACCTTATAAGCTCTAATATAGTCCTTGACCGTATAAGATTAATATATTACCATCCGGCCTTATAAGCTTTCATATATTGCCATTCACGCTTATTATACCCCAATTCTTCGATGTGTCAAGGCCTTACCTAGTTCCCTTACACCATAGCAGTAGCCATATCACTACATTGAGTTGATAAATTCAATCAAAGCTCGTGTAGCCACAGAGCTGCTCACTACACCGAGTTCCAGATAACATCCTCGGGCTCCTGTGGTCATCCAGTCAGTTAGTCACACCGAGTTGATAGTCTGTTTCATTATCCGGCTCCTGTAGTTTTCAATAGCTAGAGCATGGATCCACACTTATGACCACGCTACATATCAATATACTGCTGCCCACAGGGCACGCGGCCAGGTTGTTTTCTGGCCTATAATTCTCAGTGTCATGCAATAATGCGACAGAAGTAGTGACTATCATGACATTAAGAATTATAAGAGAGGAAACTTGCCAGCTAAATTTGCCCCTTATTTCCAAAAAATGTGTAATATGTAATATAGTTGTTTTTTATTTTCGTATATAAAATCATATATACAACTTCTGTCTTGCCTTTGTTTGTTCAGCATACATTGGCTGTGACCCACAGTTCATTTATATTTAGGACGTTTCATTAACTTAGCGCAGATATTGTAGCCTGCAAGCACGGTACTCGATACAGGAGCAGAGCAGGAGAGCGAGACTCAGCAATAGAACGATAGGAAACAATGGAAAGAGTCAAATCTTAAGTCAGTTTGACTCGTGACTCAATCCCGTTGTAAATGATTGACAATATGAAATATGTTTAAAAATGAAAGGAAACAAATGGTCCTATCTGGTTTGAAGTTTTACACAAGAATACAATAGGATCCCACAACTCGGGTCTTCATGAAATAAATCTGGCAAATCCGAAAAATGGATAACCAACCAGTCATTATGGATGATTACTGTATTCTGCGGCTGTAGTAGTAGAAACATCCTACAGCTGCAATCAGTCCTTCTGCACTTTTGCCAACTGTGTCTTGTCCTCAGCCGAAATCCTTAGCTTCCTCAGCTCCATTCTTGACTTGAGTGTACCGAGTCCTGCTTTCTTGAGGTCACCTCGTCATTCCTGTGGAAAATTATTAAAAAATAATTTATTTCTTGGTGTGCAATTAAAAGAAATATTAGATTTTCTTGGTCAAATTTTGCGAAGAAAATCTAAAGATGTTCTTATTTAATGTCCATTTGCAGGCCAGGAGAAGACCTTTTTAATCAAATTTACCACTAGAATGACTGGCTCGTCATCGAGCCAGTCATTCCAATGGTAAAATTTCAGAAATAGTATTTTCTTGGCCTGCAAATGGACATTCCTCAAGACCACTACAAACACTGGTTTGGGCTGGCCTGCCCATTAAAGGTTTAATGTGATCCTAAAACGCATTAAGTACAATGTAATATGAAGGCATTCAGTTCCTTGTACGCACCCTACCACACCCTACAGGCCTCTATGGGATGGGTTGGTCGGGTCACTGACCAGTCTTTGCTCTTAAGCACCACGCTTAACCCGTTAACCCTCGAATTTGTTCAAGAAAATTTTAATTCTCTCATAGAAAATGTCCGTTTGCAGACCAAGCGATAACTATTTTTGAAAACTTACCACTGGAATTACTGGCTCAGTTATCAAGCCAGTCAGTCATTCCAGTGTAATTTTAAAAATATCTTCTCTTGGTCTGCAAATGGACATTTCTCATGACCACTGCAGAATCCATTTTTGCCTGATATGAGTGTTAAAGGGTTAACTTAATGGACCTGGCTACAACAAATGCTTAATTAGTTTTTTTGCTATCTATTTACAGCTCTGAACCATATGCATCTTCCAAATATGGTGCAGATGTGATTAGTGTGGGCGTGAATGACCGCTTCAATAATCAGGTTAGAATTAATTAAACGATGATAATGGAGGAATTTTATTTTTAGCTATGCCCCGCCCATCTCTAGCTAATCTCCAGCCACACCTCTCATGTTTGGATCGATCGATCCCTGTACTCTCAGAATCTCAATTTCCAGTAAAAAATAAAAAATAAATAGCTAGCATTCTAATAATTGTATATCATTTGTACACTGGGTATAATACATGTATGTACACTTTTGACTAATAACTGACTATTTCTACTTGTAATATGTTGTATATATTTGTGCATAGTATGATTTGTGTGTAAGTGTACTTGCAGTGTTTTTCTCTGTCAGTTTGTCTGTGCGCGTGCGTGTGTATGCATGTGTGTGCATTCTTTCTGAGGGCCTTGGGAAGATCAGATTTTACTGACGTTGTTTACCCTGATTAAATAAAGATTATTATTATTATTATTATTATTATTAAACTATACAGGTAAGCTGTTGAATATTTTGAAACTAATTTAGCTGGGTGCTGTCACCCAGTCAAAATAGTTTCAAAATATTCAACACCATGTTTATTAGATAGTAAAGACATACAGTTCGGACAACAAGACTTAGTCCGTCATAAATTAAGCATTCGTGATGTACTTAGCTATGTCATTCATGACATAATTTATTATGACGTCATCCTACACATCACATGTGACTGGGAAACTGGAATCCTCCATTGCACATCTGTCATTGTCCTGAAAATAAGGAGACAAATGCAATGTGCTACAGTTGCTACATTATACAAGCAGCTTTTTCAGAGAAATTTGCTAAACCAACAAATAGATGGACAAACTGACTTATACTATAATCCTGAGTTAACCCTTTAACAATCAAGCTGGCCAAAAATGGCTTCTGCATTGGTCTTGAGAAATGGCCATTTGCAGATCAAGAGAAGACGATTATTGAAAATTTACCGCTAGAATATTTGCTCAATAACCAAGCCAGTCATTTCAGATCTAAATTTAAATCTCTTGGTCTGCAAATGGAGATTTTCTATGAGAAATTTTTTATTTTCTTAACCAAATTTGAGGTGTAAAGAATATCACTAAAATTCACCTTCTGTGGACAGTATTTCAGTGAGTTATATATGAACACTTAATTTTGGCTATTTTGAAAGCAATACACCTCATAGTTGTTGGTGCCTCATAATTTTATCTATAGCATACCAACTGCGATGCGCTTAATTAAAAGCCGCAACTTCGGAAGCTTCGCCAAAAATGTCAAAGATTTGACAGACCAATGGAGTAAGTATATACTAATTACGAGACACAACTAAAAGCAGGAACTTACAAGACAGACCAAAATAACTTTTCCAAAATAAAGTAAAACCCACAGTTGAATATTTTGGACTTAATTTGATTGAAAGAAGCCATTGCTGCCGAAAAGTATCTATGGCTTCTTGCAATCAAATTAAGCCCAACATATTCAACATAACATATCTTACATCATCTGCAAAATTGGACTGTAGTTGATTAATTAAATCACTAGTTGAAAAAGAACTGCTGTATGCTTCTTTTCAAAAGATCACAGGTTTGTGCTTTCATTGTGTTTATTCAAACTCTCTCAAGGGGATACAAAGAATATTTGGTAGCCTACATTTAACGTCGCTTTGAATTTATATAATGTTCTTTTCTACAAATTATATCAAATAAGATATATCAAATTTGTTCAGAGATGAGAGAAAGGGGTCAATTGAAGGTCAACAGGTCAAGGTCATCAGTTTTAAGTCAAAGTTGGACTTCCATATTTGTAACTCCTGCAAAATTATTAAATTTAAATTTGGTAAACTGATTCCTCAGACCAGAACGAGGATTTAATTTTATTCAAATTTAAAAATGAAATGTGCATTTCCAAATAGTATTATATTCAAACCCCCAACAGACCACCCTTTAGTGAGCTGGTCTGTAGTTTTATTAACCACTATAAAACATACTTACCGTTCAATCACTACTTGCTAAATCAACTACTCTGCATTTAGCCACCAGAATAGGATTTTTATGCTTGCTTACAAGCCCCCATATGCCTATTCCATTTCTATGTATACCCTCAACCAAGCTACTGGTAGGGTACACCCCAACATATGACCTGATAGAGACTGGCACCAGTCTGTACTCACT
This sequence comes from Chaetoderma sp. LZ-2023a, assembly GCA_034401795.1. NCBI lineage: Eukaryota > Metazoa > Mollusca > Caudofoveata > Chaetodermatida > Chaetodermatidae > Chaetoderma > Chaetoderma sp. LZ-2023a. The sequence goes on from JAVVLW010000939.1 coordinate 76,376, forward strand.
CCTTGGTGACACCTGTCACTAAGCATGCTTGCGCATGCGCATAGGAGCCCAGATAGGAAACAGATTAACTTTTCTAAATTTAAGTGCCAAATATTACAATCAGATTCTCAAATCATTCCCACGCAGTGTGGTTGAGGCCAGGTCCTAGTAATTGAATGGTAAGTATGTTTTATAGTGGTTAATAAAACTACAGACCAACCCACTAAAGGGGGGTCTTTTTGGGGTTGTTATTAGCTCACCTGGCCAGAATGGCCAAGTGAGCTTATGCCATGGTGACCGTCCGGCGTCTGTCCGCCATCCGTCCGTCCGTCCGTCCGTCAACTTTTTCCTTTAAACGACTTCTTCTCAATAACCACTGGGCCGATTTCAATTATATTTGGCAGGAAGTATCCTTAGGGCATAGGGATCCAAGTTTGTTCAAACAAAGCCGATCAGCCGATTTGGCCGGTGGCCATCTTGGATTTTGGCCGATTTTAGGTAATGGCTTTAAAAATCTTCTCCGAAACCGCTTGGTGGATTGATTCAAAACTCACGAAATATCATATAGGGCCAGAGCTGAACCAAGTTTGTTCGAAGGAACTTGATTGGCCAAATGGTTCGGCGGCCATCTTGGATGGCTTAGTTT